>CAUYSK010053770.1:0-73955 GCA_963575035.1 Avahi laniger | reverse complement strand
AACACACAGAAAAACTTGCATGACCCTTTAAGATATGAAATATTACACAGGCTCATTGCAGGCAAATTTGAAATTACAGATAAGGTAGACAAAAGGGAAAAAAGAAAAATAATATGCTAGAAACCGTCAGTGCTAACATTTTGGTGCAGACCCTGTGGGCCGTTTTCTGTGCTGATACAGATGTGTGTTTATTTTCACATACAGTCGTGCACCACGTAACGTTTTGGTCAATGACAGACCACATTTCGGCAGCGGTCCCATAAGATTTTAACGGAGCTGAAAAATCCTATCAGTAGTGATGTTGTAGCCATCGTAGCACAACGCATTAGCACATGTTTGCGGTGACGCTGTTGTAAACAAACCCACCGCGCTGCCAGCGTATAACAGTACTGTATAGCACGCACGTGCAATTATGTATAATACATAATGCCTGATAATTATGATAATTGACTATGTTACTGGTTTATGTATTTACTATACTATACTTTTTTATTGCTGTGTTAGAATGCACTCCTTCCACTTATAAATTAAAAAGTTAACTGTAAAACAGCCTCAGGCAGGTCCTTCAGGAGGTATCCAGAAGGAGGCACTGTTATCATAGCAGATGACAGCTCTCTGTGTGTGTTACCGCCCCTAAAAACCTCCTGATAGGACAAGGTGTGGAGGTGGAAGACAGTGATATTGATGACCCTGACCCTGCGTAGGTCTAGGCTAATGTGTGTATGTGTGTTTTAGTTTTTAACAAAAAGTTAAAAAAAAAAAGAGTTTAAAAATAGAAAAAAGCTTATGAAATAAGGATATAAAGAAAAAGTATTTTTGTACAGCTATATAATGGGTTTGTGCTTTAAGGTGTTATTATAAAAGAGTAAAAAAGTTAAAAAATTGAAATGTTTTTGAAGTAAAAAGGTTACTGTAACTTAAGCTTAACTGATTATTGAAGAAAGAAAAATTTTGTAAACAGAGTCTAGCCTATGTGTACAGTATTTATAAAGCCTACAGTAGTGTACAGTGACTTCTAGGCCCTCACACTCCCTCTCCGACTCACCCAGAGCAGCTTCCAGTCCTGCGAGCTCCATTCATCGTTAGTGCCCTGTACAGCTGTGCTATTTTTTATCTTTTATGCCATGTTTTTACTGTCCCCTGTCTGTATTTCAGTATGCTTGGATACACGAATATTTACTACCCTATTGCAGCCGCCTACAGTGTTCAGCACAGTAACATGCTGTTCAGGTTTGCAGCCCAGCAGTGACAGGCTACACCCTCTAGTCTAGGTGTGTGGTGGGTGCACACCTGGGTTTGTGTGAGCACACTCTGCGATGTTCACACGACAGCAAGATTGCCTACGGACGCATCTCTCAGTGTGTTCCTGATGCTAAGTGATGCGTGACCGCACTTAAACAGGAATAGGATCGTGTTATATGTGGATGTTTGGTGACCTCCTTTTCTTCACCAAACATTGTATCACAAACGCTTTTCTGTATCTATACAACTATATGTGAGTCAGTCTTTTACCTTTAAAAAATGCACGTGAACTTTTGATTGATGTAAAACTAACATACGGAAAAGAACTCAAATTGATGAATTTTCACAAAGTGAACACAGGACTCTCAACATGATCTGAACCCCAGAACCCCACTCAAGCGCCTCCCAGTCGCTGCCCCCTCCCCAGACAGAACCGCTGTGCTGGCCTCTAACGTCTCAGATTAGCTTTGCCTCTTTTTAAGGTTCGTCATTTAAAATTCTTTTTAATTAAACTTTTTATTTTGAGATAATTGTAGACTTTCACATGCAATTATAAGGAGTAATACCCAGATATCCCATGTGCCTTGACTCAGTTTCCCCCGGTAATAATATCTTGTAAAAGTATAGCACAGTGTCACAGCCAGATGTCAACACTGCTGCAGTCAAGATGGAGAACACGGCCATCCCCAGGGCCCTCGTGCTGCCCGTGGGAGGCCCACCCGCCTCCCCCCTCCTCCCCGTCCTGAGCCGGCAACCTCTCATCAGTTCTCCATTCCGATAGTTTTGTCATTTCAGGAATGTTATGTAAATGGAATCATATCATACATAACCTTTCAGGATTGGGTTTTTCACTCAGCGTGAGTCCCTTTGTATATTGCTAAGTGGCATTCCAAGGAGTTCATTGTTTTTAATGCACGGGCCAGATTCGTGGTCTTTAACCTTTGCTCACCCGTCCCTTCCCTTTGAGAGGTTAGTTAAAGGTTACTAACGCCCCAGAAACATGCACGCATGTGCAGGCATGACTGTAATTTCAGAGGGACGCGGAGGCCAGTCCCAGAGCAGCATGGTGAGATGGTGACAGATGTGGGGGGTGGGGGAGGCAGGTGAAGGAACAGTGAACTCCTTGCAGGGAAGGTCCTGCCGACTCGCATGGGTTGGTGTAATGGTGGTCGGGGTTCTAGTTAAAAGCAGCTGGGCAGGCCCAGCTCAGCCCCCCACACTTTCAGCAAAAACCAGATCTTCTTCTGGTTTTGAGGTCGATGGGTCCCTGGCCTTCCAGAAACTTCATCTGTGATCTTAACCTGGGTGCCATGTCTTCATTCGACCACCATTCCCCATGCCCAAGTTTGAGCTTTGGGGTCCTCTTTGCCTAAACACACTTTGGTCTCTCTCCACGTCCCTAGCTGTCCCTGGCTCGGAGTTCAAAGGGCGAAATCGGACTTCTGAACAGGTGCTCCCCAGCAGGACAATCAGTCCGCCCCCGACCCCGGTCCCAGCAGCTGCCCCTCTGCCCCATGGACCGACGGAGACCACCCCCAGCCTCCTCCTCACCAGGGCAGGGCGAGAGTAAGTCGCATCTGGGGGATGGAGCCCTTCATACGGAGGAGAGTGTGACGCCCATGGGTGGAGGCGGAGGCCTGCCAGCTCACACAGCCGCTGGTGGATGTCCTGGGCCCAGACGGACCCAGGTGCCCGGCCTCCCAGCTCAGGCCTGCTTCTGTGGGACCCCACTGACCTAGACTTTGAGACACTTCTCCTTAAAGTGGGAAATGACCTAAAGGTTCACCGTTCCGGTGCTGAAACCTCTTGCCCATCTCACATCTGCCTTTCTAGACAAGTCTGCCCTTTCCCGGAATATGTTTTCTGCAGTTTGCTCATTTGTTATATGAACTAAGAAGCTACTGTGGATTTTGGTTTTGTTTTGTTTCGTTTTTTAATCCACATGCAGTTTTTCTACTAAGAAAATCGAACCCTTCCTTGTTTGAACAGAGATGGGAAAATAGATGAGTCAGTCCTCGCGCCTCTCCCTTTATAGTTGCTTTTGGCCAATAATCGCTCACCCGCCTGTGCTGGGTGGGGTGTCTGTCCCAGCATGCACTGGGGAGACTGCTCAGTAACCAACCCGAGGCTCCCTTGTCCTGTGCAGTCATGAGGCTGTCGTGTCGCCTGTTGCAAAGTCGTGTCCATCCGCTGGTGTTTGGCTTCCTGGTCTGAGTTTGATTAGTCTACTTCTGCAGCCTCCCCTGACATCAGTGTAGGAATTAGAGGCTTATTTGTCTATGGTATACCAGGTCCTGGGAATATGATAGTGGACAAGACACTGTCCTTGGCCTTGTGAGGCTGATGGACAAAAGGGACAGGCAGTTGCACCCCCAGATAAGTACAGTGATGGCAGAGGTCCCAGGGACTGTGGGAGCACAGGGAACAGGGAACGGGCATCTAGCTTAATTAGAGGCTTCAGGGAGGGCTTCCTGGAGGAAGAGGTATCTCAGCTGAGATCAGAAGGAATTCAGATGGAAGGGTATCTTCAGCGGAGGGAATGGCATGTGCAAAGGCTTAGAGGGGAGAGAGTGGCTGTCACTTTTAAGGAGCCAGATGTTCATTATCGCGGTGGAGTGTTGAGCATTAAAGGCAGAGGGGTAGGCAGGAGACCTGGGGGAGATCTCACAGGGCCTTGAAGGCCATAGTTAGAGGTTTGGACGGTGGCTCGCCTCCGAGGAGACATTCACTGACTCTTCCTTGAGTGCATAAAGGCTCATCCTGAGGACAGCGAGGGGCGTTTTAACAGGGGAGTGGCGGGGTCAGGTGTATGTTTTAGAAAGAGTTCTCTGGCCACTAGGAAGGTGAGAACAGAGGCCGAGAGACTGGCGAGAAGGCTGCCTCGGCCAGGAGAGAGATGGTGGGGCCTGGGCTCTCGGGAGGATCCCTGGGGAGGAGGGGGAGGGACGACTTGAGAAGAGATATTTAGGCCCACGGGACTCAGGGGGCGTTTAGGGAAGGAGAAGAGTCTAGAAGGACACATGTTTCTGGCTGGCCAGTCAGTTGGATCCTGACACCCTGTGTGGAGATGGGGAAGGACGTTTGCAGAGAAAGATGAACTCTAAGTGGCGGCCAGCAGTGGGCAACTACGGAGTTAAGTCAGGAAGACTGAGATCTTTCTAGAAACAACCTGGAGGGGAGTGACTCCCAAGTGGCTGACCCCAGTCCTAGGCCTAATACTCCTGATACAGGGCGCCACAGTCAGGGATTAACTAGGGACAGGGAGCTCTCTTCTCCCGCAGCCACGCCCTCGTGGTTTGTCTTGGAAACCCTGCGGACGTCTCCCTGGGGATTGCCAGGGGAACCCGCCGCCTTTGGACGCACGCGGTGCTGGGGCAAAGCCGGAAAGAGGTCTCCACCCCGCTGGCACGCTTTCCGGAGAGCTTGTGTTTGCTGGAGGTGGCACCAGGAGACACTCTCCCACGAGTCTGGGGGCCACCAGGCAAGCACTGACCCAGAGAGCCCCCACCCCGGAAACCAGCCCAGGAGTAGACGTAGAGCCCACCTCAGCCCGGAGGACAGCCATGCCCAGCGCAGACTCTAATGCCGCTCCGTGTGTAGGGGTCTTATGGGGGTGGGTCTGGGTGGGACTGTCTGCCATGATGCCAGCAGTGCCCACGGAATACGCCCTCGGAGATGCAGGGACTGATTGGAGAGAAATGCAGACAGGATTTACTCCCTAGATGCTTGTGGCTAGAGGTTGGGCTGTGTTCGGGGGTTTCGCCGGGGTTTCAGCAGCCCTGCAGACAGCGCCCTGCGGCTCCCAGCCCCCTCGTGGTCAGCGGTCCCTGTTCAGTCGGTGCTGGGAAGCACCAAGGTGTCTCCTTGTTCACTCTCCACGTGTGGCACTTTGCTCTCGAAGCCTGGAGCCAGTCTGTGGCGTTTCCTGGGCACCCACGAGGTGTAGGACCTCACGGGTTCTGAGACGGGGAAGCTTCCTGCCTGCCTGCCAGGGACTGCCTGTCTGGGCGGGAGACAGATGGGTGAGCTCCCGCCAGGTGTGCAGAGATCGGCTTGAACAGCGGCAGGAAACTTCTCCGTGGAACCCAGGAGGGAGCTGCTGAGCACGGGCGGGAGGAGTCAGGCCTGGCCAGACAGCGAGGGCTGACAGTCTGGGCCATTTAGCTTCAGCCGGTCCCCTCTTTATTCTGCATCCTCTCCTCTGTCTTGAGAAGTTGTCACTGGTGTTTCCGAACAGCTACTCGGACCCTGCGACTTAGGAAGGGCAAGCTTCAAAGAAAGGTTCTGTTTTGTCCACCAAATGCTCGGGGACATGGACTCAGAAAGGTGTCAGGATGTAATACACAGGGAAGTTCTAGAATCATCTGACAGCAAAGTTGCACCCTGTACCTGCTGGGAAGGGACAAAGGCTACTGTATCCGGGCACACTCTGGCGGGGGACCGTAGCTCTGTTCGTTGTGCATCTGCTCTCGTTTCTGTCTCCACTCCAACCCCAGCCGGGCCATCCGTGAGCTGCAAGAGGAGGTGTCCCGGCTCCGTCTGCGGCTGGAGGACAGTCTGCACCGGCCACCCCAGGGCAGCCCGACACACCCCGCATCTGCCTTTGACCGCCCCGCCAGGACCCGGGACCGGCCAGCGGATTCCTCAGCCGCCTGGGGCTCCCACTATGGCAGGTGGGCGACCCTCCAAACTCCCTCCTCTCTGCCCTGGAGGCGGCCGCAGAAGACAGGCTTGCTGGCCTCTGGCTCTCCTGGACGTGCGGACTAGGCATCGCCACATCCCTCTCCACTCTTTCATTCTGTCTTGTATCTATTCACGCGGTAGCGTTTGATGCACAAAGAATGTCAAAACCTGTGTGTTAATAATAAAGCACAATACAGTGACTATCCCTGAACCCACCCCCAACTGAGAAGTAAGAACATTTCCAGGATGCCCACCCTCTCACCCATCCACTCAGAGGTCGTTTGTTCAGGAAGATGACTTACAAAATCAGCTACCTTCCGTTGAGTGTTTCTATGGGCAGGGTACTACTAGATTAAGGTTTTTTAGACATTGTCTCATTTATCTTTCCAATAACCCTCTGAGGCAATCCCTCTTGTGATCCCCATTTGACAGATGAGGAAACCGAGGGTCAGAGAGGCTCAGAGCCGTTTTCTATGAGATGGATTCCAGAGTCTTTGGTTTTGATTTCTGTAATCTCTTCCTCCCATTGTGTTATAAACATTTCTCCAGATTGACCTTCTTACAGATCATCTTTAAAGGCTGCATAAAACCTCCCATGGTGACATTATCTCTCTTTCTTTTCACTAGTAAATCCACAGAGAGATTGTCTGGTGAACCTGGAAGCGAAGAACAGACTGTCTCTGCAGGAAGGCAGCGAGCCAGGTCCTCCTCAGTGCCTCGGGAGGTGCCCCGACTGTCCCTAAGTAAGTGACAACCTTCCAGGACCGATTTCTGGAGGCCACGGTCTGAGCACGTTGGCTCAGTCAGAGACCACAGCAACACAGTTGACGGAAACGTGGCGGTTTCTGTGCGTCTGTTTTAGGCTATTTTGGTGCTCTGAAGCATGGTGCACTCCTAAGGTGCTGCACACCTGCTCTGGGTGGGGTGTCTGGAAGGGCTTTGTATTAATAAAATGTCATCTCGCTTAACCTCCGCTGCAAGGTGATCATATTATCCACACTCTGCAGATAAGGACACTGAAGGTCAGGGTGCCTGCAGGGACATGGTTCTGGAGTCAATGGCCGGGACTCAACCCCAGCTCTCCTCCACTTGTCCTTGGCCGGGTCGTTTGCCTACTTGAGCAGTTAAAGGGACAGCTCACCAGGCAGTGATAATAGTGTCCGCCTCGTGGGATTGCCGCGAAGGTGCATGACACAGCACATGCAGAGTGTCCAGGCTGGCACCAAGTGTGGGGTCAGGGCTCTGGAAACATCAGCTCTTACGACTAAGGGGCAGATTGGGGATTAAACTCCAGGCACCTGCCCCAGGGCCTGAACTCGTGATACGCTCACCCCTTGAGCTATGTGACCCCACCCCTGCCCCCTCTGATGCCCCTCCCTTTGCACCCCAGGTTCGGAATCTGAGCCGCCCTCCCCGCAGCTGTTCTCTGAGAAGAGCAGGACCAGCGAGGACAGTCTAAGGGCAGCTCAGGATGGGAAGAGAGGGGTGGGCAGCGCCAGACGGCCAGATAGAGTCACCTTCCGGGGCCAGTACACAGGTAGGTCTCCAGGGAGGGAGGGCCAGGTGAGAGCCATCCCCGGGGTGGTCTCCCCTGTTATGAGAAGCCTTTTCTGTTTACCAGTGAGCCGTTCAAATACTATCATTTTCTATGCATTCCGTGGTATGAAAACCAGCAGGGAGCATTGCCTCCACGAGTCTCAGTGCATTTGTTCATTCATTCAGCAAACAGTTCCTGATGCCTCCCTCCTTGGCCAGGGTGCATGCTTGGTCCTGGGGAGCCCATTCAGCTGGTCGATCATAAAGGGGTTTATGGTCACATTCTCTTTGCCAGACCGGGGCATATGGGGCGGACACTGGATCACGTGTCGTTTACACCGGGCTTACCTGCAGGTTCCGATGCCCCAGGGGGCTCTGTGTCTCATGAACTGGGCACCTGGCACAAAGTAGAGCTCGAGATGACACACAGGGGCCAGGCGTGGTGGCTCACGCCTGTACTCCCAGCACTTCAGGAGGCTGAGTCTGGAGAATCGTTTGAGGCCAGGAGTTCAAGACCAGCCTGGGAAACAGTGAGACCCCCGTCTCTACAAAAAAATCAGAAAACTTAGCCAGGTGTGGTGGCATGCACCTGTAGTCCCACCTACTCAGGAGGCTGAGGCAGGAGGATGTCTTGAGCCCAGGAGTTCGAGGCTGCAGTGAGCTATGATGTCACCACTGCACTCTAGCCTGGGTGACAGAGCGAGACCCTGTCTCTAAAAAAATAAAATAATTTAAAAACAATTTTTAGGAAGAGATGACATGTAGTATTTCAAGTGCTTAACGTGCAAGCGATATATATGGATATGGTTCCGCCTTCATGAATCTGACGCCATAGCAGAGAAGACAACAGCAGATGGGTGATTACAGTCAGGGCGACGCGTCCCTCACTGATACCTGCTGAGGAGGGAGGGCCGCCAACCTCAGGTACCAGGGACGAGGCGGGACACCAGAAGCATGCTAAGGAGTTAGAAGCGAGAGCATCAGGAAGGCCAGGGACCCCCAGTGCCACCTGCACAGATTGACATGTGAGCCCCCATGACACAGACGGAACAGCACAGGAGGGGAAGAAGATGAGCCCCTCCGCAGTGGCTTCAGGCCACATCCTGACGGTCTGATTTGAGACGTGGGGGTGGATCAGGCAGGAGATGGGGGCTGGGTGAGAAGGACGAAGAGGTCGTCCAGCCTCCTAGCGACACCGAGTGCTTACATCTGCCGGGCAGAGGGCGGAAAACCTCACAGATGTGGCCCTGTTTGCTTCTCCCAACGAGCCAACGAAACCGGCGCTCCGAGGCTGGAGAGAAAATGCCACTGACCTCGCGCCCAGGCCCTTCGGATCCAAACCAGCAAGTCAGGGTCTGGGGCGTGGCCTCACCCATCCTTTCTCACCGTGACTTTACTTACCATTTCTTCCTGGCCGGCTTTCAAATCCTGACCCGGCTCGGGTTTGTCGGTTGCTGCTGTACGTCAGGAACGAGGGTCTGAGATGAAGCAGAGCAGGAGTCTGGCGAGAGCTTGTGATAGAGGATTTTAAAATGTGTGTTGATGTGTGTGCGGGTATGTACGTCACAGTTATGTACACGTGCGTGCACATACATGACGTGTGCGTGTGCACTCACATGTGCACGCTTGAGACAGAGACAGAGACCGTTAAAATCATTTGGGGGAAGAGGAGAGAAATCATCGTTCCAGAATCCTCCCCAGTTCTGCGTCCATGCAGAGGGCCGATACTGACTGTTCTGGTTTCTCTCCCCAGGCCAGGAGTACCATGTTCTGTCCCCTAAGACTGTCCCAAAAGGCAACGGCACAGTCCCCTGTCCCCGCTGCCAGCCCATTAGGACCCAGGATGCAGGTGAGGGGCGGGGCCTGGAAAACGGGCCAGGGCATTCAAGGCTGCAGCTTCTTGCTGTCAGGGGAGTGTGTGCTGGGCCAGACGTGGGCCTGGCCTGGGCTCAGCGGGGGCTGTAGGTACACACGAGGGGACAGAGTTGTTCTGGGGGGCCCGCCATCACACCCGTTGCTCCAGGCGCTGCTGCCTGAAGCCATCCTTCGTGATTTCGGAAGTTCCTGCAGGGTCGTGACAGGAGGGCTCCTGGCCGCAGTGGTTGCATCTTATGTCCCCTCCACCGCCCATTCACTCCTCATCCTTCCCCTCGAACCCTGCAGGGAGGCGTGGTGCGGACAGCAGTGACCTGAGAATCTGGGCACTGCATTCTAGTCCCAGTTCTGTCACTGACTTGCTGTGAGACCTTAGGACAGTTCCTTGACTTCTCTGAGCCTCGGGTTCCACATCCTTAATGAAAGGGTTGGAAGAGATGGCCTCTGAGGCCTTTTCAGGCAATGATGATGACTAATAATGATGAGCTGTCATTTAGTAAGCCCCTACTGTATAGAAGGCATCATGCTAAGGGCTTTACATGCATTAATCCTCACAATTCTATGAAGTAAGTACTACAGTACTGTTATGTCCATTTTACAGGTGAGGACACTGAGGCAGGACACTTGTCCAAGGGCACACAACTTATAAGTGGTAGAGACATGATTTGAACCCAGGTCTTTGTGACTCCAGAGCCCCAGCTCATTGTGACTATGTTGCCCTGCCTTTGCTAGAGTTGGAGTCCCTACAGGCCTCTCCATTCATTCATTCATCCATTCATCCATGCACTCGGCACCTACCCGTACTGGGCCCTAGGCCTTGTCCCCAAGGAACACTTGACAAAGTGGAGTGGTCAGAGCTGGGATGGGGGAGCACGGGTGGGGCTGGGGGTGCGTGACTCAGCCTGGGCGGGTGGAGGGCTGAGCCGAGGCCTGAAAGGGAAGCAGACCAGCCCTGGAACTCACCGGGGCGTGACACTGGGGACTTTCGCGGGAAGAGAGCATTGGTGTCCACCCTCCTCCTGCTCCCTTAGGCCTCTGCTGACCCCCGGCCCCCGGAGGGCTGTTCTGGGCCACTCCCTCGAGGAGAATGGCTCCGTCTCACTGGTGCTGAACGGGGCTGCCGTCAGGAGAGCCCAGGCTAGAGACCCAAGCACTGCCGCTCTCCGGCTCTGCGACCTTGGCAAGCCACGCACCCTCTTGGCGCCTTGGCCTCCCAGGAGTGAGGATAGCAGCTAGCTCGGCGGCTTGCTGGATAAGACAATGCAGAAAGGCCCTTAGCAGAGGCCCGGCTCGTTGAACGCTTGCTCTCCCTGCCGTGGTCGTGGTCGGTGTGTCATCACCCGCACGGAGGCAGCCGGTGTCCTCTGCAGCGGGGCCTGCAGCAAGCTCAGTGCTGCAGAAGGCTGCAGGGAGCGCCAGGACTAATGAGTCAGACGCAATCCTCTCCTGACATCTTCTCCTCCTCTTCTAGGTGGTGCTGCCACCAGGGACCCGCTGGGACCAGCTCCCACTGGCAGCCTTCACTGTCCCCTGTGTGGTCGAGCTGCAGCCCCCCCCGAGGGCGATGGCCCAGGCCCAGCCACCTCCGGTAGGGACAGAGGCTCCGTTCCTTCTCAGCCAGACCCCGGCTCTCCTTGACCAGGGCTCGGGGACCTGGCGACTTTAGCTGGGTGGCTGTGCCCTCCGCAGTCTGGGAGTGGAACGGTTGGGGCGGAGGATTGCTTTCCCAAAGGGTGACGCTCCCCAGCGTGGGCGGCCCAGTTCCAGCGCTCCCAGGGGAGGGGGCGTTTCAGGCTGGATCTTCCCAAATGGTCAGTCTGTCTCTCTGGCGGTATCTGTCCCCGACAGGTGCAGAGAAGGCAGCCACAAGGAGAAACGCACTTGCCACTTCCAGTCCCAAGCAGAGGAGCAAGCAGGCGGGGTCGCCACCCCGGCCGCCCCCTGGACTGTGGTACCTGGCAGCCACGCCCCCCGCACCAGCCCCTGCGGCCTTTGCCTACATCTCCTCGGTTCCCATCATGCCTTATCCGCCAGCCACTGTGTAAGGACCTTTTGTTCTGACCTTCCTAGCCTTTTTCTGGATCTCTGAATATGTTAGCATTCAGACCTGTGTCGGACAGCTGAGAACCCAGATGCTGTGTACTCCTGTGTTTTATCCCTGTGTAGACACTGTGCAGCACAAGCCCAACACTCACATAGTCACTCAACAAACCCACATACCAAGGAGAGTGCTCAGCCCTCAGGACCCAGCAGTGAATGGGACTGGCAAGAGGGTCCTGCCCCCCTGGAAGCTTACAGCTTCATGGGGACCAAGAACCCTAACTATCTTCCAGTTCCCTGTGGGTCTTCTCAGCACACAAGTGGTGAACGCTCACTTTTTTAAAATAGGCTTTATTTTTTAGAATAGTTTTAGATTTAGAGCGAAATCGAGCAGATGTAGAGAGAGATCCCGCACAGTCCCACCCCTGCACACACCGTTTCCCCTCTTGTTGACATCTCACATCATCTGGCACATTTGCCACCATTAGTGAACCAAGAGAAACGCAGTATTTTTCAACTAACGTCCGCGGTTTATTCAGGTCCCCTCAGTTTTTATCTGAAGTCCTCTCTCCGTTCCGGAATCCCACACCACACTCCGTGGTCATGCCTCCTTAGGCTCCTCTTGGCTGTGAAAGTTTCTCTCAGACTTTCCTCGCTTTTGATGACAGTTTTGAAGAGGCGTGGTCAGGTATATTTGTAGGACTTTTTGTGCAGACTTTGGAGGTAGCATCAGCCCAGACAGGAGAGATTTGGCAGTCAAGGCAGAAGTGTCTCGGGTTTAGAGTCAGATGGAGATGTGTTGGAATCCCATCTGTCCCTTATTGCGCTGTGGCCTTGGCACAGCTTAGTTCTCTCTGAGCCTCAACTTTCCCATCTGTTAAATGGGGGAATGGTCTCAACTGCGTACTGCTGTATGAGGACTAATTGAGGCATCTGACAAGAATCAAAGGAGATCTGTGGAGTTTGGAACGCAGGGCAGGCCGAGCAATTGGAAGCTTCACTGTCACGGAGAATATTGTTATTACTCAGTATTGTCATTAGAGAGAAGAAAAATAAGTAAAAGTGGGTTTAACATGACAGGATTGTGTAGGGAAAAAAAGGCCTGGACTCAGGAGTTGTTTTCCAAAGTGGCCGCACCGTTTGCCTTCCCACCAGCAGTGCTTGAACGTTCCGGTTTCTCCACATCCTTGCCAACGCTTGTCGCTGTCTGTCTTTTTCGATTTTAGCCATTTAGTGCATGCGAGGTATGGGAGGTGGCGTCTCACGTGCGGTTTCGATTTGCATTTTGCTGGTGGCTAATGATGTTGTGCATCTTTTCACGGCTGGTTGGCTATTTGCATATCTGCTTTGGAGAAACGTCTTCTCAGCTCTTTGCCAGCCTGTTTCTACACACTGAATAATAAATAATGCAAAGTAGAAAGTGGGCGCTCCGGAATGAAACCAGAGCTTACAGTGTGCCAAGCAAGGTGCCAGTGACTGACTCTGCGAGGTCCTCGCAAACCCGTTCCTGCTTTATTTAGGCGAATGCTTCCTCATCCCCCGCCACCACACACACTTTATTCAGCAACACACGGGCCACACCCCTGCTTGCCCACTGCTGGTTTCTTTGAACCCCAAACTTAGTGGCCCCGATGAATGCAGCAGTCACTTCTTGGGGAGAGTTGTGCTTCATCTCATGGCTTGTCAGCTCATCCCCCCAGCACTTTGAAACAGCACCCCGCATTCCCGCAGGACCGGGCTGGGAAGGACGCCCTTCCTCCCAGTTCCCTGGATAAATGAGACCAGACTCCTGCTCCTGCAGAACCCTAACTATTACCACCTTTCTCCAGCACCCCACACTTGGCAAATGGGACGCCCATGTCACCCCTCCATGAGGGGGATTTGCTGCCAGGCCTGGGGTGATCCTGGTCTCCCCGATCTCTGGCTTCTGATTAGGCTGCGGAGGCCCGAGTTTGCTCGGTCCGTTACGCGCAGAGCCCAGCACGCTGGCTGGCAGGTAGACTGAACTACCGCTCACCCCCCTCCTCAGGTACTACGCAGCCGCAGGACCTACCTCAGCCCCTTCAGCCCCACCAGCCGCCGCCGAGTGGCCCCCCGCGGCCTCCTCCCGGCCAGCCCGGGGACACCGGCACTCCATCCAGCTCGACCTGGACGACCTGGAGGAGCTCAACGAGGCCCTGAGCCAGGCCGTCCGGGCCGCCGAGAGCGTCCGCTCCGCCACCAAGCAGATGAGCCGCTCGCTGTCCGCCGACCTGCGCCAGGCTCGCATCCCGCGGGGCTCCTGCCTCTTCTGAGTCACTGGGGGCCCAGAGACAGGTGGCTGGGCAGGTGGGCAGGTGGCCCCGCTGCTACCCACAGCCAGGACTCGGCCGGAGCCACTGAGGCCCAGAAGGCCGTCGCTCCTCACCAGGAGGGTCTCCTCTAGCACAGGCCCGGCCTGCTCAGTCCCATTGTCTTTCACGTGGAGGGGTGTCGCCTGGTCACCCAGAGAAGTGACTTCCCAGAGCCACCAGCGCCCTCACGGAGGTGCTGGGACCAAAGCCACCCTCAGCTGGGTGGCCCCTGTGGCAGTCTCTTTTAGTCTGCACTTGTCCCCCTCAACTAATAATAGATATTTTATCTACAGATGGACAGATTTTTTTTAAAAACCCTGAGGAATTTTCCTGATCTTGGATCCTCTCTAGGAGGCCAGATAAGAAAGGAACGGTCCAGAGTTTCTGGAACAAACTGTCTCCCGCCTGTGACCAGCCCCTCTGGGGCAAGCATCTCTGGGAAGGCCATGGCTGGAGACCTTTCTCCCAGTGGTGATCAGTGGGGCGTTTTAGGATGTCAGGGCCCCAGGGTGGCATGCGCCTGGCTTCTCCATGGCAGCTCAGGCCTTTCCCCCGGCCCGCTGGGACAGGGACAAGCTAGAGAAGGGCCTCTCAGTACCTCAACCCAAGGTCCCGGCTCCCCCACCCCCAGGATCTCAGTGGCACTGCCGGGGCCAGCTCTCTGCCAGGCCCGGCCTGGGGCGCAGTCTGTGGCCGCGAGGCCAGGCCGTCTCCTGCACCCCACGCAGTGGCCACTCGTACCTCAGCATTTCTGGAATGTGTGTGCATCAGCGATGTTTGTATATTTGAGGCATTTAAAAATCTATTTTCATTACAAGGGCAAATGAAGAAGAATGCATATTGATCTTAAAAAAAACAAGACAAAAAAGTACCCAAAGCCGTGGTGTCTGTGGTGTGTGTCATTCACCTTTAAGTCAAGTTTGTGGGGTGGACGATTTGACGCCCAGCCCAGCCCTCCCCGGGAACCTGCTAGGCGCTTGGCCTGTCTCCCTCTGGTGACTTCGTTCTGCACTTTTCCCCTCCGCCTATCTCAGAACCATAACTCTCTTGAGTGGAGAGACCTGCAAGGAGGAGCTGTCTGGACAAGCCCCTTTTTACTGAGGCCAGAGGTGTTATGAGACACACAGCAAGCTCATGTCCACAAAAGCACACGCCTGGACTCCCTTTCCAGTGCTCCTTTCAATAGCAGACAACAGCTGCTGTTTACTGAGCACCTGCCAGGCTTGGATCCCTGTGCAAAGCCCTTGGCATGTCCTGCTCCACACGGTCTGCCCCCAGCCACCCAGACTCCCGCCACGCCCCCATTTCAGTGATGAGGAGAGTGAGGTTCCACTGGGCCCTCTGCCCACTGTGCTTCCGGAGAGAACCTGAGTTTGACCTCACATTTGTGTGCCTCCAAAGTCTACATTGTTTGGCATGGGTTTTGCTCCCTCTGTCTCCCAACACCTGTTTCTTCCTCACTTGGCTTTTTCTTCCATCTCCCCCCGCCCTCCCCCCAGCCTACCACCCCTGGCTTTTGTTAACATGTAACTTGATGGTACACATTGTGTTCAGAAACAGCAGGTTGTATTGAGCTCCTCATTGTTCTAGACTGGTTTGGATGCCCCTTCCAGGAAGCCTTCCCAGACTTCCCCACTCGGAAGGAACCTTCCCTGTGCTGGGCTCCTCTGGTATGTGGTGCCTGTCATTGTCCACCCAAGCACATGTGCTGGGTATTACCGCAGGGGCTCTTCTTACCCAGTGCCCAGCCAGGGCTCAACTCAGCACAGGCTTCACCAAGAATGAATGAATGAGCAAATGAACAATGACCAACAACCTGACTGTTCTAAATGCAGGCGTTTTATTGATGCAAGTGGGGGGAAGAACTGAGGTACAAAGGGTGGGCTGGGTCCCCAAGGTCCTGACCCAAAGCCGCATCCTCCTAGGACTCCGTTTCCTTCTTCCTCTCCCCCTCATGCTGCCTCTCCAGCTGCTCACATTGGTTCTGGAAGATGGCGGGAGGGAGGGGAGCAGAGTGATGGGGAAAGGGCAGGGTCTTCTGGGTGAGGGATGCACTCTGGCCTGTGGTATCCGCCCAACTAGGGCTGCAACCCTGGCTCTGCCACTTCCCAGCTGGGTGACCTTGGGCAAATCATTTCCCTCTCTAAGCCTCAGCTTATGCACCTTGAAAATGGGGGCTCAGACCCTTAAGACTAACTGGCATTTACTGAGCACCTACTGCCTGCCAGGCCCTTACGCTGCAGCTCCTGGACCCCTCACCGCCACCACCACTTTGCTGACGAGGTCACTGAGGCTCAGAGCGGCCATGTGACCTGCCTGAGGCCCCACAGCCAGTTGATGGGGGCCGTGGGCTGTGGGCTGGGAGCCGACTCCTGTGGCTGTGTTCATAAGCCCTTTCCCAGGCCCCTGGGGCTGGGGACGGGGGGCAGTTTGCACCACTGGTGGTCATAGGAGATGACCTCAGGTGACAAACGAATAGGGAGACATTTATATTTTAATAGTTATGAAAATATTTCACGTATATCAAACGAAAATTACAACCAGCTCATCAGCTCTGCGATTTTGCAGATATGACGGCATAGGGCAACACCGAGGAAAGCCTTTCATTTAACACAGGTTTAAAGAAAAGTGTTAAGGAGATCATTACGCGGGGAATTCTCATTTACAGCAAAAATCAGGATGGTGGTCCTGGACTCAACGCAGTTTGGATGACACTAAAAACCACAACACCAATTCCCCGTCTCACGGGTACTAAAAGTGAGTGGGGTAGGGGTGGGTACTAGCCTGGGGTGTGGGAGGCATTTTGGGGCGGTGCGTGCCCGCGTGTCTCTCCTCCTGTCCGCAGCGCCACCCCTGTTAGCCTTCCAGGGCCCCCACCTGCTGCCGTGTCCTCCCTGCTTCCGCGGGGACTTCCTCCTCCCGGGCCCTCATCCTCCACCTCGGGCCCCTGTGAAGCTCGGCTGTGGAGGCAGGTACTAAAAGCAGGAGACCTGCCTTGCTGCGTGGCCTTGGCTGGCAGCTTTCCCTCCCTGGGCCGCCAGTATTGCCCAGGGCGGGATGGTGGGCAGGGTGGACATTGCCCAATCCATTGTGTTTACCTTTTTCCAATCGGTGTGCAGGACTTCGGACTTGGAAATGCCCACACATGCGAGTGCTTCGTAGAACTCTTCCAGTTGCTCCTGGGTGGCCTCCGGCTTGTCAGCTACGGGGGGAGCAGGAGGCTGGGTGAGCACGCTGCCGGGCCCCGGCGAGAGACCAGGGAGGGCTGGGGTCTGGCGGACCAGCCCCAGGGGCGAATGAACGTGGGGCAAGGCCTGGGGGGGCAGGAGCTTGGGGCGCCAAGGGTGCCTACCGTAGAAGGACATTCCCCGATTCTGCTCATCTTCCGGGTAGAAGGCCAGGATGTAGGTCCTGGGATCCTTGAGCAACAGCAGGTGACCGAAATTTTCCCTTCCAAACTCTGGAGGAGAAAAGAGCCTCCGGGTGAGAACGGGAGATGGCACGACGGTCCCCATCTCATGGGTGAGGAGGTGCGGGTGTGCCGAGGGCCCCACAGTGCCCGGCCCTGCAGTGCGCCAGGTCCCACGCTGAGCACTTTAGGTGTGTGGAATTGTGGGGGCCTCATGTAGGCTGTGGCTGGCAGGGCTTCTCTCCCCATTTTCCAGATGAGGGAAATGAGGCCCAGACAGGAGCCTCGGAGCTGCTAAGTGGTGTTAGTTCAGTTCCATCAGCATTTGTGTGCCCCTGCCATGTGCCATCTCTGCAGTGACGATGGGGACAGAGGTGAAGTCACCACCTGCCCAACACATGGGCTTCCACCCTTAGCGTCCATAGGTTCTTAAAGAATGGTTGAGAGAGAGGCAGGTTTGGAGCCAGCTTCGGGTTTCCATTCCAGTTCGAAATGACAAGCCATGTGACCTCAGGGAAGCCACTTGAGGTCTCTGTTCTTCTGTTTGTCTGATTATTGCAACGTGCTCTTACGATTGTTTGTAAGTATTAAGCGGGTCAACTCATGCAAAGCACTTCTAAATGTGCCTGGCACATACTAAGAGCTGGAAAATGGTGGTGGTTATCACTGTGATTAGTGCAGTGTTCGGGCACCAGGACTGTGAAGATAGAAGTGGCTTTGTCCGGTATCCTCTGTGCCCAAAGCCTCAAGGCTTCAGTCCCAGACCTCCTCCTTTGGTGGACCCATCCCATCTCACATGGCAGACCCTCCTGCCAGAGGACCAGCTCTCACCGTATCTGGAGAGGGTCCCATTCTCCCACTGGATATCCAAGTAGCTGAAGTTATAGATGCACTTGTCCTTGCTAAAGCCAGACAGAAGGTGGAAGAAAAACAGTAAGACGGTCAAGGACAAGTGGACAACCACCCACCACAGACAAGGAGTAAGAGTCGGGTGGAGATCAGAGTCAGCCCTCCCCATTCCGCAGCCGGGAGGGTCGAGGCCAGGAAGAGAGAGGGACTTGCTGGGTTCTTCCAGCCTCTAGGGTTAGAAGCCAGAAGCTGAGTGGGGCCAGCTGGCGTGGGGGTCTCACATGGTTAGGTACTCTCTGAGTGCTATCGTGCCCTCTGTCTTGTTGGGAGCAAAGTAAAAGTAGGCCGTCTCGATCTCCTGGGCTGCCTTCTTGTACTCGGGGTCTCGAAAGATTGAGGCGATGTAAAACCACTTGCCAGAGATCTGGGAAGACAACAGGAGCAGGTGACAAGGGCCTGACGCTGAATCCTCCGCAGTCAGCCAGGGCGAGACTCGGGCAGATCTCTCCCTCCATTTTTCCAGTGGGGAGACTAAGACCCCCAGTGGGGAGTGGACATGCAGGGGCTCACCCCGAGGACCAGGCATCCCCCTGGGTGGCCCCTCGATGCCCAGCACAGCACCGTCCCCGTGCTGTGGGACTCTGCAGGGAGGCATCTGAGTTTGGAGGCAGAGGAAGGAGCAGAGCCAACAGCGGGGGTGCTGGCCACAGCCCACAGGAAAGGGACCCCCAGACAGGGGAGGCGGGTGCCCTCAGGGGCAGGGCTTGCCCGGGCACTCACCCAGTCCAGGGTGGCATTGGTGATGGGCCTCGCTGTCAGGTTGGCACATGCTGGGCCGTGGGCATCCAGCAGAGGCAGCAGGCTCAGGACTGCGAGGGCCCAAGGCAGCGCCATGCCGAGCAGAGGAGGCAGCTAGGGCCAGGCAGAGCTGGTGGCTGCAGGGCTCAGGGACCTTTATAGCAGGCTGCGGGAGGGCAGCCACAGAGCAAGTGTTTGCTTTGTGTCTGTGACACAATCCTGCCAGCGCTTGGGAAATACCTTGCACAAAACCTTCCCTCAAAGCCAGCTATAGGTACAGCCTCCGAGTCCTGGCTCCTGACCCGGAGACGTCAGGGGAGTGTCCAGGCCAGCGTGGGATGTGCGGGGACGGGGCGAGGGCAAATATAGATTCAGTTCCACCGAGTGTGGTAACAACTGTGTAAGAGCCAAAGTTCAGGGGGCCCCAGCCCAGCCCTGGAGGCAGGGACATTTCTGAAAAGGGGCCTCCAAGCTGAGTGTCTATCTCCAGTAAGTGTATTCTTGAACAATCTCCCAGCCTCTAAAACAGGAAACGTTCTCCCGTTGTTCCTGACCCTGCATTGGGCCACTTGCCTCTCTTTCCATCAGCGCACCCCCATCCTAGGGCAGTGCCCGGCACACGGTGGAATGCGTGACTCCATTGCCCGGGTGCATTTCCATCTGATGGGGCAAGTCTTTATCCATGTGAATAAATACTTCCAAAAAGTACCATTATAATATGCTTACAATTTTGTATTCTTATTCGTTTCACATAATTTGAATAATTTTTCATGTTTCAGTGTAGCCCATAGTTAAAAATTTAATGGATGCTTAACTTTTCATTCATTTACTGCAGTCTAACTGAAGTATATCCCTTCTTTGCATCTATAGCATTTTGTATGGTGATTTGTCCTCTGATGACGTGTCAGCGAGTGACCAAGTCGCCTTTTAAAATCACCGTACTATCCAAGAGAGGGAAAAGCATACGTCATGTGTGAAGCCTTATACACTCATGTTCTCAGCAGCATTATCCAAAATAGCTAAAACTAGAAACAATCCACATGCCCGGCAACAGGAAAATGGAAAAACAAATTGTGGCATTTTCCTACAAAGGCGTGTTACTCAGCAATAAAAATAAATGAACTACCAAGACGCAAAACAGCATGGATGAATCTCAAAACCATCGTGCTGAGCAAAAGACGCCGGATATAATGGAGCACGCACTGTACAGTTCCGTTGACATGAAGTTCTAGAACAGCCCAAACTAATCCATAACTTTAAAAATCGGATCAGTGGGCAGTTCGATGGCGAAAGGGCACGAGAGAACTTTCTGAAGCAGATGGCGACGTCCGGCGTCTTCATTGCAGTGGTGGGTACGTACACATGAGTTATGAAAACTCGTTGAACTGTAAGCTGGAAGTGTGTCCATTTTATTTATTCTATCTCAATAAAGTGGATGTTTAAAAAACCTTCCTCCCAAACAGAGAAAACAAAAACGTGAAAAATCCAAAAACAAGAATTTTGAATTCGGTACCAAGTTGGCGATGTGCAACAAGTGACCCTCTTTCTCTACCTCCTCGTCAGAACTGGAATCTTCCTCCTTCCTTTCTTCCCAGCTCATTTTGTTTTCTGAATTGGCATTGCTCTAATTCGAGGCTTGAAAGCGTGACTGGAGTTGATCGGCAGGGAAGAGAGCAGCAGAGAGGGTACGATGTCTATCCAGGAACCACAAGGTCTGCGTGGCTGGAGCGCGCGCTTGGGTCCGAACGTCCAGACGTGGTGTGGCAAGATCGGCAGGAGTCCGAGCCTGCAGGGCCTGGAAACCAGGCTGCTGAGGAGTTTGCTGGCCTGCAGAGATGTTGAAGAGAAATGTAAAGATTCGGAGTGGGATGGGGGTTGCGTGATCTGACTTGAACAGATTTGCTCTTCAGAAAGATCACTCCTCTCTCTGCGTGGGAAGAGTGAGGAGGACAGACCTGGGAGACCAGTTGGAGGCTGGTGCGGTGACCCAGGGGTGAAATGACGGGGACAGGACCCCATCCAGAGATTTATAGGGTCCCACATATCCCGCTCTCTCCCTCTCTCTCCCTCTCTCTCCTTCTCTCTCCCTCTCCCTCTCTCTCCCTCTCTCTCCCTCTCTCTCCCTCTCTCTCCCTCTCTCTCTCTCTCACACACACACACACAGACACACACAGTTTATTGAATAACATGTAAGCATCTCTCCACCTCTGTCCCTCCGGATCTGGTGCCCGGTACTGGCACAGTGATCCACAGCCCTAAACTTTCTTTCAACACTACTCAGGCCCCGGGGAAACAGTCCTCCACGTCTGGCTCCCTCCTCAAAACACTGTCTCCAAATGTCCCGGTGCTTTGTGGGTGGGGTGATGCTCCTGGGTTCAGGGAGGACTTGGGCGAACTCAGGGGTAAGAGAAAAGACAACTTAATTGACGTTCTAAGTCTTCCCTCTCAGCCCAAATGCAATAAATTCTTGTATTATCAACTTTTATTTCCCCAGTCATACTGAAAGTCCATTTTCTTGCAGTGTGTGGTTGGAGAGGTCCTTCTGAGTTAGAAATAAGCAGTATTTGCAAGTTACGCATGGCCGCTGAGACACACCCCGCAACGCCAGATCGTGTTACTCCTACACGTGTGTAACGTAGATGAAGCTCCCCCCAACACAAGCACGCACGCAGCCTGCGTCTGGTGCTTGGCATTGGCAGCTAGAGGTCGAATGCCAGCTTTGCGAATGATTTTTAGCTGTAAAAACTTTGGGACAAGATTAATTAATTGAATTTCCAAAACTTAGATTAAAAAGTCTGCTTTCTTTAAATACTTTTGATGTATAACGTCTAGATACTTAGGCCAACAGTCTGGGCCTCCGTTTGTCACGTGCAGAATCTTGGAGGTGGGCTGCATGGGGGAGGGTGAGCAGGGCGAGCTGTGTCCTGGGAAGCCAAGTCTCAGAGTCAACGGAGCGCCTCTCCTGGGAAGGAGTAAGTGGTCCTCACCGTCCTCACTGTCCCCCAGGCTGCCGCTTGGGGGTCTCACTCTTCGCCCAAGAGCCTATCCTGGAAAATCCTCCTAGCGCACCCAGCACCTCCCTGACGGAGTACAGGTTTCTCCACCTTATTACAGTTCAGGGATGCTTCAGTGCCTCTGTGGATTGAGGTTCTGGGACGTCCTTCCTGGCCTGTCCCTCCACCTGGCCCTGGCACGATGTCAACAGAAGCGTGGCAGGAACCAAAGAGACAGAGAAGCCCTCAGGGCAGTATTGCATGGTGGCGAGCAGCGTCTTTGGACTTGCTAGCCTTTCTTCATCAAGGCCAGCACTGAGCTCTGACGATGAACTTGTAACCCCCTTCCTCATGAACAGCCACAAAGAATACACTGACAGGGCCAATGGTCCTAATCAGGAACTTCGTGTCTGAGCTGATGAAAGACCCAGAAAGAAGATTATTTGCTCAAGTTCAAATCCTGTTTTGAGATCTTGCACAACTTACGTAACCTCTCTGGACTTTAGTTCCCTCATCTGAAGGGCCAGGATTACAATCCATTTCTCACTAGGTTGTGCCTGAGGCAAAAATGTGTCACACTCAGCACGGTACCTGCTTCCGGTTCAGTGCACGAGAAATTGTAGGCGTTATCACTCTGAATGGTGCCATTATTGGGTTGAACCATATGAAACTTTTGGCTGTTACGGATCCAAAAGCATTTGGGAATCATTCCATTTCATACAGTTCACCCTACTATTATTCAACAGTAGCCCTCTCTGTGGCTGGAAAGCAGGGCAGGGCTTACCATCCCCATTTTGCAGAGGGGAAACTGAGGCCCAGAGGGAAAGAATGGCCCATCCTCCCAGGGCCATGTCCTGCTCAGGAACTGGAACTCACACCCTACCAGCCTCTCCCCTTCTCGTTCTTCTGTCCCTCACTTTCCCAACACCAGGCTGCTGGTCATTGTGGGCTGTGACTGTCCACAGCTGGGGCTTGGTGCATTGTGGACACAGCAAACACAGGCCAGCCTGGGCTTTCGTCTGGAATCGGGACCCTGGGGAGTCCACCCTGACTGTTTCCTGACAGTTGTGCAATGGGAGATTGGGAACTGCAGGTGCCGCCGGTTCAGGGACAGCTGTCTTCCGTCCCCAACGACTTCCTACCTGCCCCTGCTGGGAATGGGCTGGCCCGGCTCCGGTATCCTCACTGGCCAGGTCCCAAAGGCCCACCTGGGATATGGAGACCAGGCCAAGAGTTGTTAGTGTCACTGTTCAGACTTGGCTCCTCTCGTCTTCCCCTCTGGCCCTTCTTGCTGCCTTTCTCGTTCCCTCCCACGTCTTCAAAGCCACTCAGATGCTGCTGATGCCTCTGGAGCTCTGACTACAGCGCAGACCACTCTCCTGTCCTCCCAGCTCAGCCAGCTGCCTCCTGGGTGGCTCTGCTACAGGGACCCCTCACAGTTCAAACCCAATGTGCCAACCTAAATCCCTGCTCTTCTGTGCAAACCCGAGGCTTATCTTGTTCCCAGCTCAGCGTCCCAGCCCTCCACTCCATACCCTGTGGTGCCACACTGAACCACTTGCTGTTCCCGAATTCAGAGTGCTACTTCACCTCTGGGCCTTGACAGGTACTGTTCCCTCTCCCCAGTGCTCTTCCCCATCTTACTTCTACTTATTCTCGCTCAGCCTCAGTGTGGGGAGTGTGATGGTTAATTTTACGTATCAACTTAACTGAGCCACAGGGTGCCCAGATATGTGGCCAAACATTATTTTGGGTGTGTCTGTGAGGGCAGGTCTGGACGAGATGAACATTTGGAAGGGTAGTCTGAGTAGAGCAGATGGTCCTCCCTGGTGTGGTGGGCCTCATCCAATCAGGTGAAGTCCCAAAGAGAACAAAAAGGCTGAGTAGGAGTGAATTCCTTATACCTCAGTTTCTTTGAGCTGGGATGTGGATTTTTTTTTTCCTGCCCTCAGACTTGAACTGAAACATTGGGTCTTCCTGGGTCTTCAGCCTGCCAAGCTTTGGACTGGAACTACACCACTGACTCTCCTGGGTCTCCAGCTTGCCGACTGCGGATCCTGGGACTTAGCTTTCATACTTGCATGAGCTGATTCCATGTAATAAATCCCTTAATTTATCCCAGTAGGTCTGTTTCTCTGGAGAACCCTGACCAATGTAGGGGGTCACCTCCTAACTGTCCTCTCCCTGCTGAGATTGTATCAACTATGTCCCTTTTCCCCTCTCTAAATCCCTTAACCCCACAAGACTCAACCTCTCCAGCTGCAGCCACCAGGCCCAGAGCCACTCGGACACCCCGTCAGATCTGTCCCGTGACTCCAGTGCCCACACACAGCTTGGTACAGGGAAGGTGGTCGGTGCACACACACCGAAGAGATGAAGATGAGAGTTCCTGTGAGCAATCATCTAACAGGTTTGAGGACTCTGAGTATTCTGTGGCCACAGCAGAGGACAAGAAGTGTCCTCTGTGCCTTATGGGCCTTTCTATGGGAAAAACAGACACTGACGTGACTTAACTTTGTCATCTATAAAATGAGGAGCATCGTCAAACAGCTGGGCAAACTCTTTGGGGTATAGTATTTGGAGGCAGACATCAGGAAACAGGCCATTCTGTCTCAGTTTCATTTCTGACTATGTGCAGAGAAGCCTGAGCTGTATGTGGATGGATAACCTGGAAACTCGGTGCGGATTTTTAAAACGCAAAATCCTGGGTGTCAACTCAATTGCTTGTTATTTGTTCTTCCTTCTCGGTGAGTGGGGCAGAAAAGTTCCCATCCATCCAACGTCCCAGGGAAGGAGGAATAAACTAGAAAGAAAGAGATCTGAAACAAGTGTCAGGGAATGTGGGTTCCAGACCAGAACACCCAGATAAATTTAAATTTCAGACAAATAACAAATAAGTTTTTTAAAGGTAAGTATCCCAAAAATTGCATGGAGCATACTTATACTAAAAAACGTATTTATTGTTTATCTGCAATTAAAATGTATCCGGGCATCCTATGTATTTATTTGCTCAGTCTGGCAACCCTATCTCCCGGACTCTCCCTCCCTCGCCTTTTCCAAGGGGGGTACTACTGTGACCTCTCTCAAGAATCCGACGGGCAGAAAGTCCTCATTTTAAAGCATTATTCACAATAGCCAAAAGGTGGAATACAGCCCACCCGTCCATCAACGCGTGAATAGGTAACTGGACTGTGGCCTGTCTGTACAGTGGAGCCCCACTCAGCCACAGAAAGGAATGCGGTACCGAGTACACGAGTACATGGTACAACAGGGGTGAATCTTGACACGGTGCCACGCGAAAGAAGCTAGTGTCACAAAAGGCCACGTATCGTGTGATTCCATTTATGCAAAATATCCAGACAGGGCCAAGCCATAAAGAGAGCAAGGAGATTGGAGATTTTCCAGGGTTGGGGGAGGGGAAAGGGGAATGATGCTACTTGGGTGTGAGTTTCCTTCTGGGGGGATGAAAATGACGTGGAGAGAGAGGAGTGGGGACATTGCACAGCGCCCTGAATGTACCAAATGTCATTAATGGGAAGTTTTATGTTACGTGTATTTTATTATTGCCACAATAATGAAAACCTCTTGTTAACCTCAATGTACCTCCTCCCTAAGTGTTATGGGTTGAATTGTGCCCCCCACAAAAGACACGTTGAAGTCCTTATCCCCCCGTACCTACGAATGTGATCGTGTCTGGGGGCAGGGCCTTTGCACATGCAATCGGGTTAAGGGGAGGGTGGGCCTGATCCAGGCTGACCGGCATCCGTGGACGGGGAGTGCCCTGTCACCGGAGGCAGACACGAAAGTGCCGCAGCCGCAAGCCGAGGCGGGCAAGCGGAGACCCTCCCCTGGAGGCTTCGGAGGGAGCACAGTCCTGGCAACGCTTTGCTCTTGGCCTCCCGACACCCAGAACTGTGAGAGAAAATATTTCTGTTGTTTTAAGCCACCGAGTCTGTGGCAACTGTCATAGCACAAGGAGGGCGTCCCGCGACCATCCTCCTCCGTCCTCCCGCCCCCAGACTGCCCTCCCCGCGTGGCGAGGAAGCACACAGCCACGAACACGCCATTCCATTGCCTCGCTTTTAAATATTTATTTAAAATCCAGAAGGGAAAAGGAGAAATGGAACACACTGACATGTGGACAGAGACATAAACGAGGACAGCAGAAAAACCCAGAAATGAGACGGAGGCCGGTGGAGACCGGCGGCAGTAGGGGACCGAGCCGGAGACGCAGCCGGAGCCGCTCCAGCGTGCTCTCCCCGGGAGCGTCCAGGCTGGGGCGGCGGGTGAGGAACACAGGAAGTGTCCAGGAGGGAGGTGGGCCGGAGTGAGGTATTAAATAATGAAAATCAAATCCAATTCCCCAACAGACACGACTTTACGAGAGAAATACACAGAGATTTTCACATAAATTTTCCCCTTCTATAAAAATAATTTCGTCATTAAAAAGAATCTCAAAATCCAATTGGGGCGCCAACTCGTTGGCTGATCTAGCCCAATTCCGGTTACGCTGAATGTCACCGATGTGTTGGACTCCGAGATTCCCGTAATTATTCTTTCTCCTCAGCCCAAACCGACGCTTGGAGCTAGGGACGGTGGGTTTCTACAGAGTCTAATGACACCGAGAAAGCAAGAACGGTGACTGCGTCTTGGAAGGCGGCATCCTGGAAGCGGGGGCCTCGGGAGATGGCCTGACATCTACGCTCCAACTCCGAGACTGGCCCTGACCCAGCGCTGCTCTTGTCATTGGTTTCTTCAAGGTCAAGCCTTCGCCCAGGACCTGTCCAGAGCACGCCTCCCAGGGCAAGCCCGACCTCCCTCCAGGACCACAAAAGGCCAAGCACAACGATTCACGCCCAGGCCTCCCCGCTGTGTTAAAAGGACAGACGTTTCCAAGTCCATAAATTAAAAGGTAAATCTCTCTACTTCTGGTTTCTGGTAGGTTGTGTTTTTTTTTTTTTGTTTTTTATTTTTTTCTTTTTGTTTTTTTTTTTTTTTGCATTTTTCTTTTTTCTTTTCCTTTTTCTTCCTTAGCAGATTACCTGATAAGCACAACAGTGATGCTAAGAAAATTCGAAAATTCCCCAAACTTTTGTCATTTGGAGGCGAGAGAGCAAGATGTGGATGATGTCTCACATCAAAAAGTTTCTTCAAAGTCTGTGGCAAAAACGGTAGCACCTTCAGAATCTTAAATAAGGGTATTTTTTTTTTCCTTAAAAACATCACATACACTACGAGACACTTGTGAGCACCAGCGATTTCACAGTGGAGGTAGCAAAGGTGGGCACCCCCAGCCCCGAGGATCTCGCCGCTCCCCACCCCTGCTCCTTCTCCTCCTCGCACCTCTGTCCCAGGTGAAACAATAGTAGCAGACCTTCTCTTCCTTTAAATAATATACATAAACTTCTGTCTTTCCTTCTCTCCTTTTTTCATGTCTCCTTTCTAATATTGCACATCAAAAGCTCCCAGGCAGGGACCAGCTGACGAGATGCCCCCTTCCCTCGAGTTGGCTGCAACGTGGGGCTCTTTGGGCAGGAAGCTGGGGAGGGAAGGGGGTGGCCGCAGAGCTGGCACACAGGCCACGGGGCTCCGGCGGGTCGCAGGTCCAGCTTGCTCTGGCTGGCTCTTTGGTTGGTCTTTGGGGCTAAGCTGGGACCCGTTGTTCCCAAGGACACCCTGTCCCGTGCTACCCCCCACCCACTTCGACTGGGCAGACAACAGCTGGGGTGGCCCAAGGATCCCTGGGCAGGGGAGCTGCCTCTCCTGGAGCCACTGGCCCCTCGGTACCGTCCCCTTGCCGCCCTTCCTCTTCCCTCCCCCACGAGGCCTAGAGGAGCCAGAAGGTCAGAGGTCAGAGGAAGCACGCAGGCCCAACTTCGAGGCGGTACTGCTTCCCTGATGAGGCAGGAGGAAGGTTGTCCACGCTGACGATGGGCAGTTGCTGGGGGTCTTGGGTCCGGAAGGTGAAGAGCGTCCGATGCCAGCGGCCATCCTGGACCTAAGGGCAGAAGGAAAGGGGCACACACATGTCCAGTGTGGTTCTCGTCACCCGTCGTGTGCATTTTCCCCATCATTTCCTCACGATTTTTAGTGGCTATGTGGTATTTTGCTGTAGTGATGACTGTATTTGCACATTCAGATCACTTCCAATTTTTGATTCTCTTAGTAATGCTGTAATGAACATCACTGTGCACAGTTTCTTAATTATTTCCCTAGAACAAATTCTAGAAGTAGAATTACTGTTTCAAAGAATAGGTACACATCTAAGGTTTGGGATAGATATGGGATATAAACTGCTATCCAGGAAGCTTCTACCAATTTATTTTTTCCAATAGCTTCACGTGAGAGTGTTGGTTTCCCCACATCGTCACTAACACTGTGTATTATCGGTTTTGCTTAATCTTGTGAAACTGGTATTTTGGCTTTTGACAACTTTCTGTCTCCTCCTCCCCTGACAACCCGCCCTATTTAGGGCACTGGAAAATGATCACAAATATTAAGAAGAGAAATTAGCCTGACTAGGAGGGGCAGAGAGAAGACACAGATCCTCTTTTAAGCAGCCTCGCAAGTAAGTACAATATCTTCTAGCCCGCGGGGAATTTTTACCAGCCCAGATCTCCTCTCGGAATTTTTCCAAAGAAAGTGAATAAAAAGAACTTTAGAAGACTGTCATAATAAAATTACTACACAAAGATAAAAAATATAGATCACATTAATATAGTATAAATTTGTTAGATATAATCTTCTAATAAAAAGTGGTTTTTCCAAACAAGTTTTCCCGCTTGCCCACGTGAGGGGCCTCGAGGGGCTCCAAAAGTCACCTTGCAGCCATCCACGGACACCTCCGGCCTGAACTGACCCCCAGCTTCAAAAACCTGCCCGTTCCAGGCCCGGAAGCGCACAGCCTGCTTGGCTGGAGTCTGCCCCGTGCCGTCCTGCCACACGGTCACATTCAGGCAGTGGATGGTGATTTGCTGCGTCACCTCGGAGCTGAGCAGGTGCAGAAAATTCATCTGGACCCGGCTGACGGCGAACTCGACCTGCGGGGGTGACAGCGGCGAGGGGGCTCAGGCGCTGCCCGCAGCTCTCAGTCCCTTTCCTGGTAAGCATTTCCCACTATGCTCCCAGACGCGTGCCCACTTGCGAGGCAGGGAAATTGAGGTCTGCGTGAGAGGGTCCCACAGTAACAAGGAAGGGCCTGCCTGACTCCGGAGCCGGAGATTTGGGGGTCCTGATGTCATCTGACCCCCTCCCCATCGCATGGGCCGTCTTTGGGAATGAGCTGGGATCCAGAGGCCCGAGCAGAAGAGGGATCTTGCCAAGATCAAGAGGCTCTTAAAGTGCAGAAGAAATGAGAAGGGCTGTCAGCGCCTCTCTTTTCAGTGCCAACATCCCTGTGAGGTGGGCGGGTCTGCCGGAAATGTCAGACCCGAGAACAAACAGGACAGATCCACGGTTCAGCGCTTCCCCACACAGAGCTGGCACTGTTCCTGCTGCGGACGGTGACCCAGACGGGCACTCATCCTGCCAACCCAGGCCCCTCCTTGGACCTGGCTCAGGGCCCGGGGTGTGGTAGTGACCCAACAAAGACCTGTCAGCTGGCTGGCTGACAGACTGCCTCGCCTAGAAATCCTCGAACCCTGGGGCCGACACGGGCAGCACAAGGCGCCTCCTGGGGCCTCCCCGGGCTGAGTGTGGCTGAGGCCTGGGACGCAGGGGCTCTGTGTCCCCCCGCTCTCCTGCAGCCAGAGCAGCTTCTCACCATGGCACGAGCTGCCCCCAAATGTGCAGGGCTTGGTGGAAGCACAGACTCGCAACCCACTGAGGGGTCCCGGGGCGGTGGAGCCTCACGCCCTGTTGCCATCACCACCTTGGGGTTTGTTGTTGAGTTGCCCTGCGCCGCCTCCAATGCCCAGCCCAGGGACAGACACTTGGTGAGCAGGTATTGCACACAAGTCAAATATTTGCACACACAACTCCGGGCAGCGTGTTCCAGATGAACATTGCTCTGTGATGATTCAGGGTTCGCCAAGCAAGGCCAGCTCAGCCAACTACTCTGCTTTAGACAGAAGATTCTATTCACAGACAGAATCATCAACATCATATAACTCGAAAGGGTTTGGAAACCACAGAGGAGTCCAACTCATCCCCAATTTATAGGTAAGGAAACCGAGTCTGGGAAAAAGGAGGTGATGTTGCCAAGGCCGTGCAGTGAGACAGGCAGGGCCCAGAACAGGACCTGGGCTGGTTGTGGCCCAGAGTGGGGTGGGGGCACAGAGGGTCAGCCCAGTGGGCGGTGAGGAGCAGATGGGTACCTTGGAGGCCGAGATGGGCTTGAGGCACGTCTGTCCGCCGTGAGTGAAGTTGCAGGAGACCTCGATGGTGTCAGAGGAGCAGCCTAGGTTGGGATCCACCCAGTACGTACCTGCAGGCAGAGGGGCAGGTGGGGATGCATCTCGGCGGGGAGCCCAGGCCTTGGTTCTGCCGTGGGCCCTGCACCTTGTGACCCACTGAGCCCCAGCTGGGCATGACGTCGGGGTGGGTGGGTGGAAAAGGAGTCCCTGGAGCCCCAGAGATGGAAGAAAACCTCTGGGCAGGGCTCACAGCTGGCAGAGCCTCTGGAGGGAGTCACACAGCTCAGCACTTGTCTAGGTTGCTAATGGGACGTGTCCATTTTACAGAGGAGACAACTGAGGTTGAGAGAGGCTGAGCACTTGCCCCAGGGACTGAGGGGTCATCTAGCCGGGCAGATTCTCCAAGAACTCAGGCTCCTCCTAGGGTCTGCCAGGGGCGGGTGGGGTCAGGGCTTCCACCCTCTCAGCCGGGTGCCGCTGCGCCCGCCTGGCTTCCCCAGTGGGCTTCCCAGGGAGCCAGAGGCCCCGCAGCGGGAGAGCAGGATGGCCGCCCGTCTCTTAGTAGTCCCAGCCGCCTGTGCAGGGGAGGCCGGGGTGGGCCGCAGCTTGCTGGGCTCAGGTCTGTCTGCCTGCACGGCCTGTCCTCACAGCGCCACACCAGCTCGCAGACAGGGAGGTGAGAGGTGAGGGCAGACGAGGAAGCCCCGCTGTGCAGGGCCCCTGGGGGCTGGGACTCTTGAGGCCCTCGGGCACTTTTTCTGCCAAAACTCTTATCTCACTGCACTGAAACCGTCACCCCGGCTTGCGGGCCTGGGGACTCTGGAAGGGTGGGACCACTCCTCTGTCGTCCTCACTACACCCCCTCCCCAGGAAGTACAAGGCCGGGCACAATGTGAGGCTCAGCGACCGTGTGTTGAATGACTAAATGATACCCATGTGTCTGTCTCCCTAGAGACAAAGCCTTGGCCAAGAGAGACGGGAGAGAATCAAGAACTCCACCTTCCCAGGCTCCTCCTGGAACCCCCCAGGCCGGCCCACCCCCGGCTGGGCAGGAGCCCCCTCACCATCCGCCATCTTCTGCTCACAGTCCATGAGGTCCCTGCAGACCCGGGCGGGGTTCTCTTTGGTGCCCAGGGGCGTTTTAATGCTCTGGATGAGGTTGCTGAGGTAGTGTAAGGTTTTAAAGATCTCCCCTCCCTGGTCCAGCACCAGCCGGTCCGGATAGCTGTAGCCCTGCCACGAGGAGAGGGGGCGGCCATTGGCGCTTAAGGTCCTGGCCCGCCTGAGGACCCAGCCGCCACAGCCCCAGGCTCTCACTGCTTGGGAGGTATCGCTGAGGTCCCCCGGTCACAGCTGGGGACAAATAAGAAACTGGGGGCCAGGAACGAGATGCGGGAGGTGGGGCTGCCACGATGGCCCAGAGGCTTGAGAAGAAGGCAAGGTCAGCCCACGTTCTCCGGTATGGGGCGGGCAGAGGCCCCGCAAGGCAGGTGAGGGTGCGCAGGATACTGGGGAGTGGCCCCAAATCCCTGTCCAGAAAGAGTCCTGGTGCAGAGAGGACTTGGGGACACCCAGCCCCACTGGGGGCTCCTGTGAGGCATCAGGAGATGGAACTGGGGCTGGCAGGCACAGCCCTAGAGGGACGATTTCAGCTCGGAGAAGGAGCAGGTCTCCGCTAGCGGGAGGGGGGTTCTCCGAGTGCTAAGGAGCAGGGCTTCAAGGTCACCCTGTCCAGGTGGATTCCTCCTCCATGACTTCGGGCCTCAGCTTCCAGAGCTACAAATCAAGCTAAGTAAACCCTTCTCCAGTGGGAGGTCGCAGAGGTGGTGTGTGCATGTGTATGTCAGAGACTGGCAGCTGCTCACCCAGTCTGTTTCTTCCCCTGCCCGGACACACGGACGACACTCCCAGCCCCCTTTAACTGCGCTCCAGCCAATGAGTGGGAGCAGAGCAACGCAAGCTCTGTAACAGCCTGGCCCAAAGACCCTCGGGCATGATCCTCCACACTCTCTTCCCCTGGCGTGGGGTGACCTTGGGGCCACATGAGAGAGAGGAAGAGGGCAGAGCCCCTGGCAGGCAGCCGAGCTCTCTCCTTAACAAGCCAATTAGCTTTTATGTGCGCAAGAAGTAAACTTCTACTCTACAGCCGGTGCAGGGTGGATAGAAGGTGCATAAACGGATTTCCTTACATTAACGGCGTTAAGGATTGTGGCAGGTCAGCGCCCGCTCTGGATGTGGCGTAACTGACCTCTGGATGTGGAAGGAAACACTCCTCTTCTCCCCCTGAGCTGTCTTGGGTGTCCCTGTCTTTCCACTGACCTCCCTAGATGGAGGATAAGGGGCTTGTCCCTGCTGTCTTTCCCCCTAGACTGTGAACCTTCAGAAAGTCAAGCCTGTCACCCAGCATCTGCCTGCTCCGGCGTCCAGCACAGGGAACAGACAGAAACGTCTGTAGGAGGTCTCAGCTGGGGGCAGTGAGTTCCCCATCGCAGGAAGGAGGCAAGGCTGCAAAGAGGGCTCGCAACAGGAGCTGGACCGGAGGACACATGGGGGCCTTCTCAGCCTGGAGTCTCGGAGCTGAGTCAACCCCAGGCCAGGGTCTTAGCAGGGTCCCATGGCTGACTGTGGGCTTCTTGTTCCCGGAGGAACGGTGGGCGAATGCCGGGAAAAGCTACGGGCTCTGGGCCCGGGCGAACTCTTCTCCCTGACTCTGGCCAGCGAGAGCTCCGAGACCTGGGGGGCCTTTGGAGAAAGCTCAAGGACTCAGGCCTGTGGCTGGCCTTGCTCTGGCCTGCTCTGCGTGCGCTGGCTGTGGGACCTTGGGCTTGCTGCTGCCCATGCTAAGCTTTAGTGACGAGCCCAATCTGTGGCTGTGAGACGCCGTCCAGACCTGGGTTCTGACGTGAAGGGCAGGGACCACACGTGGACCACTATTTGTGTTTCTCCCAGAAAGGCCAAGCTCCTGGAGGTACCTCTGGTCTGAGTGCTCCATTGGTGTCCATCCACGTCTGGAAAGCTGCCCCAAGGTCATCTTGCTGCTGTGCAGGAAAAAGACAAGGTGTATATCCCCGCCCCCCTCGAAGGTCCCTCAGACCCACCAAGTGGGAGCCGCAGGGCCTGACCACCCTCATCCCACCCGACCTTCCCTGGAAGGATCTTGGCCAAGTCACATGTCCTCTGCAGAACTCTCTGTCCTTCCTCCCCTTGCAGAGTCAAAGCTGACCATGCCACTCCCTTCCTCCAGGCACGTCCATAGCTCCCCATTGCCCTCAGGATTAAGTTCAAACTCCTCAGCGTGGTTTCAAGACCCAGCGTGAGTGCTGCACTCTCAAGCCTTGCCTCTTCCTCTCCCCCATATGTGCTGTAGCACCAGACACACCTAGTGTACTTCTGGGTTCCTAGATGCCACGCTCCAGCTAGCATGGGGCCTCTGTACCTGCTGCTCCCATTGCCTGGAAACTTCTCCCTCCCTCCCATGCAGATGGCCATCTGGCCACCTCCTGTACCAGCAGTTTCCAACTTGGGGCAACGATGCCCCCTAGGGGACATCCGGGAATATCTGGAAACATTTTCAGTTGCTCCAACTGGGGGAGGGTCACTACTTGAGTCTCATGGTTAGAGGCCAGGGATGTTGCTAAACATCCTAACACGCACAGGACAGTCACTTGCAGCAAAGAATTATGCAAACAGGTTGAGAAGTCCCACCCTACAGATGTTGGCTGCAGTGGGAAGCCTCTCCCAAGGTCCCTGCGCCCAGGCGGGGGGAGGCCCTCGTCTCTCTGTCCCCAGACCTTGTGTTTCTCCTTTGCCCTGCACTGTAATGGCCCAATGTATACTTGCACCCCCAATCATAGCACCGAGCTTGGCAGAAGTGTAGCTGCAGTCTTGCCATGAATGCAATGAAAGCTCAGGCTTAGGGTCCAGACTCTGGGGGAGCCCCTCAGGGTCACAGCCCAGCCCTGTCGCTTGCTAACGGCACAATCTGGGGCACGATGCTTAATCTCTCTTTGCCTCGGTTCCCTCATCCTGAAAATGGGCCTGGTAATAAAACTCTCTCACGGAACTGTTGAAGGGAACACGTGAGTTAATACAGGAAAAGCACTTCTGGGGTCTGGTGTATAACAAGCATTCAATCGATAGTAGCTATTATTCAAAAAATTCAAAATCTTCTAATTTTCCATTTTTCTTGGATTTCTGCACTTTCCCCCAGCCATCTTTCTTATTGATGAAAAGGACAAGGGAAGGCTGCAGAGGAAGAGACCAGGACTGTCCCTCCGTCTTTGAGGACAGTGCAGAGAGAGAGACAGTGAGAGCGGAATGAGAAGAGTGAAGATTCTGAGTGACATGTGGCCCAAGGGCCCCTGCTCTGCTCAGTCTCTCGCTGTGGCCGTGCCCTGGGACACAGCTGGGGCCTGATTCCCAGAGTCGACCAGCACCCAGTGCAGTGGTAAAACGGGGACATGCTCAGCACGGGGCTGGGGAGGGCCCCGCTCTCAGACGGGGCTGTGGTCTCCACCAGGGAGGAACGCAGGGGCGCCAATCTGCTCCCTTGCCCGACCCTCCTTGTTCTCAGAGTCTGAGACGGAGGGACCTCAGCAATCAGCCCATCTGTGTGGGGAGCACAGGCAGGACCGGAACCCAGTGGCCAGAGCATCTTCCTGGGTTCACGGTCAGGGGCACGTCCTGGATTTCCCGCCTCCTGGCCCAGGGCTCCCGTACGAAGTGACAAAAGGACATGGGCATCCCCGGGTGCCCTCTCTGGCTTAGGGTTCTAGCCACGGGGGCCAGAGAGGGTCAAATGCCTCTCCCCACCTCCCGCCCCCTAGGCCTTACCCCGAGTAGGCAAAAGAGAATGTTCTCCAACTTACAAAGTGGAAAGGACCCCCTGGAGGACCCTGCAAAAGAAGACGGGGGGTCAGTGTTTGACAGGGACCGTGTGCTGGAGTCCCAGAGCCTGCCAGGAGATGGGAGAGGCTGTCAAAGCACAGCAGGACCTGCCAAGCTGGTCTCCGTTCTCCTGAAGGCTTGGATGACACCCCCGGGGCTGGCCTATCCTCTCCTAGGAGTCGGTGGGCTACAAGAAGCATGCGAGTCCTGTGAGTCAGGGTTAAGGCTTAGTCTGCCTGCAAAGCCTTGGGGCTCATCCAAAAGAGCCCCCCCCCGCCTGTCCTGGGAGCCCAAGGTGCACCCAGCACCTGGTTACCTACCGGGGGGCCAGGCCGTCCTCTCGGGCCAGGAGGACCCTGGAGGAAGAGAAGAAGAGTGAGGCCCTGGTCCACAAGGCCTTCCATCGCCCGGACCCCAGCACTCCCTAAGCAGACTAGAGACCCAGGGACAATGGTTCCCCGGCACAGACGGGGACAGATGGAAGGATGGAGGTCCAATGGGAAAGGACACACCCGGGGATGTCAGCAGTCACGGGGAGGAGAGCCAGGAGTGCCCACCCCCCAGCCCCCTGGCCCAGCCCACTCACCCTCGGACCTTGCAATCCCTGGAGGGAGACAGAAGTGGGGAGACAGAATTAGGGGACCGGGCTGAGCCATACCCACCCCAAAAGCCCACCCCTTCCACACCCCTGCCGTGCTGCCCCTGGCCCATGCACTCACCCAGTCCCCGCGGCTGCCTTTGTCACCCTTCGGACCCTGCAACAAACCACAGCCCAGTGAGACAGGGGAAGCCCCATTTCTCAGATGGGGAAACTGAGGCTCAGACTGGCCTTGGGTCACAGAGACAATCTGGAGCCGGGAAAGCAAGTCTTCCTGCCCAGCCCCCTGCACATACCGGGAGTCCAGAAGGTCCCAGGATTCCGAGGGGCCCGATGATGCCTTCTTTTCCCTAAAAGAGACAGAAAGGCTCATGTGTCCTTGTTCCAGGGCCTGAGAACAGAGTCACAGAGACAGCAGGGCAGATGGCAGCCTGAGTGTCCCACGGGGGTGGAGGGGAGACCGCCTCGTGCAGGGGCCAGGCCATGCGTCTCCTTCAAGAGTGGGGTGAAGTGAACAGGAGCGGAAGCGGGGAGGGGCAGTGGCCCAGCGGCAGGGACGGATGAGCAAAGATGCGCAAGAGAGAACAAGGACGGAGGGCAGAGGGCGCTCAAGAGTGGAGGAGCAAGAGGAGGCCGAGGACACGTGTCCAGCCAGCTGACGTCCCCGCAGGGTGGGCACTCACCATCAAGCCAGGAGGCCCCCGAGGGCCCTGGATGCCTTTGAAGCCGACGTCTCCAGGGGGGCCCTGCGGGAGGCAGAGGAAGAGCTGTGTGGGCAGCTGCCAGGGGAGGGTCCTGGTGGCTCCCTCACCCGGGGGTCTGGCCACCCTCGCTCTCCCTGTCAAGAGAGGCCCCGGGAGGAGTGATAACCACCGTTATTTTAGCAGGTGCCAGCAGTGCTTACGCCTCTGGCCTTAATGTTTGCAACAATCCTCCAGTTACTACCGTCGCTTTACAGGTGAGGAAACCGAGGCTTAGAGAGACTGAACGATCTGCCCCAGGCACAGAACAGGTAAATCGTGAAGCTGGGCTTGGGAGCCAGGTCTGCGGAACTACCGGGGGGCAAGGACGTTCATGCTCGATTCCAGCTGTGCTCCAGCCCACATCGTAAGTACTCAGTAAATGTTTGTTGAATGAATGAATGAATGAGTGGGTGATGGATGGGGCCCCAAAGGAAGAGTAGGGACTGGGAGTCTGTACCTTGGGTCCGAAGAGACCAGCCATTCCTGGGAAGCCCATCTCACCAGAGTCACCCTGTGGGGAGAACAGGAAATAGGGGGTACGTGGGGTCAGGAGCAGGGTGCCAGCCGGTTGCCCAGGACCCTGGACCTGCCTCCTGCCTCCCGCCCTCTCCAGGGACATCGGTGACTTTACAGAGAGGTGACCAGCTGAGTGTGAACAGCTCACGGACTAGACACCAGTCAGCCTGGGCTCGGAGGGGGCAGGAGCCTGTGTCCTCTGTCACATGAGAAACGGGGCCCAGCCCAGGGATGCCACAGAGAAGGCTCTACGACACTCAGGAGCTCCTGTCCCCGGTCTTCAGAGGAGAGAACAAAAGGACCCGCAGACCCTTCCCACCTGTCCGAAAGCCTCTATTAAGGAATGATCCCCTAAAAGTAACCCCGTTCACTGAGGCCTGCCATGGGCCAGGTGCTTGCATGCTCCCACATCAGCCCAGGGACACACCTTCTCCCCTGTTCACAGATGGGCAAACTGAGGCTCAGAGAGGGCAAGAACTTGCTCAAAGGCACACAGACACCCTGTCGTGGAGTGTGCTAGATTCAGTCTAGGTCTGAACAATTCCAGATACCTTTGGCTTCCTCTCCTGACTCCCGCTCCTAATCTCCAAAGGGGCAAGCAAGCAATTAGCAAGGGAAGCAGGTGAGGGCCTCGGCCGAGGAGGGAGGGCTGGGACCCCCGTGAGACCTAGGATTCTGTTGTTATTGGAATATTCTTGGGACTTGGCCTTCAAGACCATGAGTCAGAAAGCCATGGGTTAGAATCTCCTAGTCTTATTTTGCGAGACCTGGGGCAAGTCACTTCCCTTTCTGAGCCTCAGTTTCCCCATCCGTAAAACAGGATAATAAGCCATCTCCCTCCCAGAGGGGCTGGAAGGATGCAACGAGACCATGCAGGTCAGGACCTGGTGCTGGTGAAGCAGAGGGGTCAGGCTATGGGAGGGTCCCATGTCGTCTAAATCCCACCTATTCATTTTTTTAAAAACCAATAGCTGTATTGAGCTATAATTCATATGCTGTAAAATTCATCTTTTTAAAGCATATAATTTAGTGGCTTTTAATATCGTCACAAAGTTGTGCATAGATCACCACTAATTTCAGGACATTTTCATCAATCCAAAGAGAAACCCTGTACCCATTAACAGTCACCCTCCTTCCCCTTTTCCACCAGCCCCTGGCAACCACTGATTTATTTTCTGTCTGTAGGGATTTGCCTGTTCTGCGCATTTCGTGTCAATGGAATCATGCAACATGCGGCCTTTTGTGTCCGGCTTGTTCCATTTAGCGTGATGTGTTCCAGGCTCATCCGTGTCGCAGTGTCAGTATTTCACTGTTTTATTGCCAAATAACATTCCGTGCACAGACATGCACGTTATCCATACATTTATCGGTTGGTGAACATTTGAATGGTTTCCAATTTTTATATATCATGAATAAGCTGCTATAAGCCTGTGAACCTAGGTTCTTGTGCGGACGTGTTTACAGTTCTCTGGGGCGCATATCTAGGGGTGGAGCTGCTGTGCCCTAGCGTCACTGTGTTTAACTGGGGAACTGCCGAACGGTTCTCCAAGGTGGTTGCACCATTTCACATTCCCATCTGTTGTGTACGCGGGTTCCATTTCCCTCCATCTTCCAACACTTGCTATTGTCTGCCTTTTTAAATTTTAGCCTTCCTGGAGGGTGCGAAGTAGCATCTTACCATGGTTTCGATTTGTCTTGTATGTTTTTATCGACCATTTGCGTATCTTCTTTGGAGAAATGTCTATTCAAATATTTTGCCCATTTTAAACTTGGTGGTCTTTATTCTTGAGGTGTAAGTGTTCTTTATATATTCCAGATACAAGTTCCTTATCAGATATATGATTTGTAAATATTTCCTCCCATTCTGTGATTTTTTTCGCTTTTTTGATGGTGTCCTTTGAAGTACAAAAGTTTTTGATTTTCACGAAGTTCAATTTGTCTACTTTTTCTTTTGTCGCTTGTGCTTTTGGTGTCATTCTTAGGAAACTATCATTTAATGTGAGGTTATAAAACTTTATCCTTGTGTTTTTCTTCCAAGAGTTTCACAGTTTTAGCCCTTACGTTTAGGTCCAGGATTCATTTTTAGTTACTTTTTGCCTGTGGTATGATGTAAGAGTCCAACTTCATTCTTTGGCATGTGAATATGCAATTGTCTTAGCACCATTTATTGATAAAAAAAAACACATTTTTCCCCATTCAGTTGTCCCAGTGTCATTGTTAAACCAATTGAAATAAATGTAAAGATTTATTTCTAAATTCTGAATTCTATTCCATTGACTGATATGTCCATCCTACGCAAATGCCACCCTGTCTTGATTACTGTAGTTTCGTAATAGGTTTCAAAGTTGGGAAGTGTGAGTCCTCCAACTTTGATCTTTTTCAAAACTCTTTTGGCTATTCTGGGTCATTTGCATTTCCATATGAATTTTAGGGTCAACTTGTCAGTTTGTGATTTAAAAAGCCAGCTAGGATTTTGATAGGGATTGCATTGAATCTGTAGCTCAGTTTGTGGGGAGAATCACCATCTTAACAATATTAAGTCTTCTCAACCATGAACATGGGAGGTCTTTCCATTTATTTAGGTTTTCTTTCTTTCAATAATGTTTTAAAATTTTCAGGGTATATATCTTGTACTGTTTTTTTTTTTTTTGCAAATTTCTTCCTATTTTATTCTTTTTGATACTATTGTAAATGGAATTATTTTCTTAATTTCATTTGTGGATTGTTCATTGCTAGTATACAGAAATACGATTGATTTTTGTATATTGTATGTACAAATAATATTTTGGTACATTGGTCCTACAACCTTGATTTACTAGTTCTAATAATTTTATGTGGATTCCTCATGATTTTCTATACACAAGATCACTTCATCTGCAAACAGGGAGAGTGTTACTTCTTCCTTTCCCATCTGTTTCAGTACAGAATTAAACAGAAGCAGTAAAAATGGACATCCTTGGCTTGTTCCTAACTTCAGAGGGCGAGCTTTCCATCTTTCACCATTATATGTGATGACAGCTGAGGGATTTTCATAGATGTTCCCTACCAGGTGAAGGATAGGCCCTTCTATTCCTAGTTTGTTGTGTTTTTATAATGAAAAGGTGTTGATTTTGTTAAATGGTTTTTCTGCATCTATTGAGATGACCCTATATGTTGTATTATATTGACTGATTTGCACACGTTGAACCAGCCTTGCATTTCTAGAAGAAATCTCACTTTGTCATGGTGTGTAATCCTTTATGTATGTTGCTAGACTTGGTTTGCTAGCATTTTAGAAAGGATTTTTGTGCCTATATTCATAAGGGACATTAGTCTGTAGGTTTCTTTCCTTGTGATATCTTTGTCTGGTTTGGGTATCAGGATAATACTGGCTTCACAGAACTAGTTGTGACATGTTCTACCTGTTCATTTTTGCACTGATTGCTGTCTCCTATACGCCCATCAGGTGCAAAGGGGAAGTAGTTTTTTCAAAAACTGAAAATAAAGAATAACTGTCCACATTTAAATTGTACAGTCTGGTAAGTTTTGACACACACACATACATATGTATATATACAATCTCCCTGTGTAATCACCGCAATTAAAATAATAACAGATCCATCATCCCAAAAAGTTCCCTCGTGCCCCTCTGTAATCTTTCCTCCCACCTACCCTCCTGTCTCCAGCAACTACTGATCTGCTGTCTCACACTGTAGAATAGTTTGCAGTTCCTCTAATTTTGTAAAAATGGAATCACACAGTATATGCTCTTTGTTATCTGGCTTCTTTCACTTAGCCTAATTATTTTTAGAATGATCCATATTGTTGCATGTATCAATAGTTTTATTCTTCTATTGCTGAATAGCATCTCACTGTGTGGATGTACACCACAATTTCTTTATCTGTTCACCTGCTGATGTACACTTGAGGTTTTCCAGTTTTGGGCTGTTATAGATAAAGCTGCTATGAGCCTTTAAGTATCGTCTTCATATGGATAAATGTCCTTATTTATGTTGCGTAAATATCTAGGAGTAGAATGGTTAGATTACATGGTAAAGATACACTTAACTTCTAAAGAAACTGTTTCCAAAGTGGTAACAGGAACGCCCCATTTCACATTCCTGTTATCACAGTGTGAAAGTTCCAGCTGTCCCACATCCTTGCCAACACTTGGTATGGTCAGTCTTTTTAAAATTTTCACCATTTTAATAGGTGTGCAGTAGCATCGTATTGTGGTTTCAACGAGCATTTGCCTAATGACTAATGATATTAGTCTTATTTTCATGCACTTGTTTGCCTTCTGCATATCTTCTTTAAAGTATCTATTTAAATCTTTTGCCCATTTTTTAAATTGGGCTGCTTATTTTCTTATTATTCAGTTTTGAGAGTTCCTTACATATTCTGGATATAAATGCTTTATCCCATATACGATTTGGAAATATTTTCTCCCAGTATGTGGTTTGTCTTTTCACTCTCTTAGTAGTATCGTTTGAAGAGCAAAGGTTTTAAATGTCGACGAAGTCTAATTTATGAAATTTTTCTTTTATGGATCATGCTTTTGGTGTCATATTTAAGAAGTCTTTGTTTAATTCAAGGTCTCAAAGATTTTCTTCCATGCTTTGTTTTAGAAGTGTTATAATGTTAGGTTTTACATTTAGGTATATGAACCAGGTTGACTTAATTTTTATACATTTATGAGGTATCAACTGTCTGGCACCATATGTTTGAAAAGACTAGTATTCACTGAATTGTTTTTGCATCTTTCTTAAGAAACAGTTGTCTATATATGTATGAGTATATTTCTAGACCCTCTATTCTGTTCCTTTGATCTGTTAGTATATTTATGGCAATGCCACACTTTCTTGATCACTGTAGGTTTGTAAGTCTTGAAATCACATCACATTACCTGACTTCAAGCTTTAAGACAAGGCTATAGTAACCAAAACAGCATGATATTAGTACAAAAATAGAGACATAGACCAATGGAACAGCACAGAAAACCCAGATATAGAACTATCTACCTACAACCAACTGATCTTTGACAAAACAGACAATAGACACTGGGGAAAAGAAGCCCTATTCAATACATGTTGCTGGGAAAATTGGATAGCCACATGTAGAAGAATGAAACAGGACCCCTACTTCCCACTACTCACAGAAATTAATTCAAGATGAGTAAAAGACTTAAATCTGAGGCATGAAACCATAAGAATTCTAGAGGAAAATGTAGAAAAAACTCTTCTAGATATTAGTCTAGGCAAAGAATTATGACTAAGATCCCAGTGGCAATCATGGCAACAATAAAAATTAATAAATGGTATTTGACTAAACTAAAAAGCTTCTGTACAGCTAAGGAAACAATCAACAGAACAACTAGACAACCTACAGAATGGGAGAAGATATTTGCAAGCTACACATCTGATAAAGGGCTAATATCCAAACTTCACAAAGAACTCAAGCAAATCATCAAGAAAAAAACAAATAACCCTATTAAAAAGTGGGCAAAAGACATGAACAGAAGCTTCTCAAAAGAAGAAAGACAAATGGCCAATAAAAATATGGAAAAATGCTCAATGTCACTCATCATCAGGTATAAGCAAATTAAAACCACAATGAGCTATCACCTTATCCCAGTTAGAATGGCTTTTATTAAAAAGTCCAAAAACAATAGATGCTGGTATGGATACAGAGAGAAAGAAATGCTTATATACTGTTGATGGGACTGCAAATTAGTATAACCCTTATGGAAACCAGTGTGGAGATTCCTCAAAGAACTAAAAGTAGACCTACAATCCCACTATTGTGTATCTACCAAAAGGAAAAGAAGACTTTTCATCAAAAAGACATCTGCACTCGAATGTTCATTGCAGCACAATTCACAATTGCAAAGATGTGGAATCAACCCAAGTGCCATTAATCCATTTATGAGTGGATTAATAAAATGTGGTATATGCATACCATGAAGTACTACTCAAGGTAGTACTACTCCAAAAAGATGAATTAATACCTTTTGCAACAACCTGGATGGAACTGGAAACCATTCTCCTAAGTAAAGCATCTCAAGAATGGAAAAACAAACACCACATGTACTCACTATTAAATTGGAAATAACTGATGAGCACACATGTGCACAGAAGGAAGTAAAACCCAGTGGAAATCAACCGGGGGGAGGAGGAGGGAGGGAAGGGGCAAAAACCTACCTAATGGGTACAATGAATGCTATTTTGGGGATGACCACACCTACAGCTGGGACTTAAGCATTACAAAAGCAACTCATGTAATCTAAAGCATTTGTACCCCCTTAATATTTTGAAAGTAAAAAATAAGAAAGAAATTACATGGTATTAGTCCTCCAACTTTGCTCTTTTTCAAAGTGATTTCAGTTTTTCTAGGTCCTTTATATTTCCATATGAACTTTAGAATCGGCTTGTCATTTTCTACACAATAAGCTTAATGAGATGTTGATTGGATTTGTGTTGAATCTATAGAATCCAAACTATAATTATGGATTTATCTGTTTCTCCTTATAGTTTTATCAGTTTTTGTTTAATTATTTTGGAGATTATTAGGTGCATAAACATTTAGGATTCCTATACCATCTTGATAAATTATCCTCCTTATCATTATGAAATAATCTTTTTATTACTAACAGTTTTTACTCTGAAATCCATTTTGTTTGATATTAAAGTAGCAACTCCAGCTTTCTTTGTATGAATGTTAGCACAGTGTGTCTTTTCCCACACCTCTACTTCAATTTATTTGTGTCTTATATTTAAAGTGGGTTTCTTGTAGGAGAATATAGTGGGGTCTTGTTTATTCATCAATCTGACAATCTCTGTTTTTAATTAGAGTACTGAGACCATTTGCTATTTGTTTTCTATCTGTTCTTTGTTCATTCTTCTTTCTTCTTCCAGGCAGAGGCAAATTGAGTTTAGCCCGGGACAGAGGGGGCTGAAGGCAGTGCGGTACAGAAAGAGCTCTGGACAGGGAGCCAACCTAGCCCAGGTTCTGGCTGTGTTCCACCTCTCCTCATTTTGAAGGGATCCCTCAGATCGTTTTTAGATTCCCTGACCACCTAACTCAGGGGAGGGAGAACAGTATCTGGTATCCAGAGAGTATGTCGTTCAGCTCTTGTCACAGAGCAGGGGGGTGGCTTCTGGGTCTGTGTGTTTGTGTGTGCACATGTGAGTGCCTGTGTGTGTATACATGAATGTGTGCATGTGTATACACATGAATGTGTGCGAGTGTATGTGCATGTGTGCACGTGTCAGTGTGTGGCCAGGTACGTTCCCTGGGACTCACTCACCGGCTGGCCTTTGGATCCAGGCTCCCCCTGGCTCCCAGGAAGCCCTGTTCCGCCCTCTGTCCCTCGCACGCCAGGGGGACCCAGCTGTCCTGGTAACCCGCTTTCACCCTTAAAGAAACACACCAAAATTATCAGTTAAAGGGGGGAATGGATGGGGGGAGGGGGCCCAGAAGAGGCAGAACAGTGATTCACAGGGTCCCCTGAGATCTCAGGACGCCGGGGCAGCAGACGGAGGCCTGGTGGTGGGGTGGGGGGGGCAAAACTTCAGGCTGCTGAGGAGGAAGGCTCTTTGCCCACTCTCGCACTCAGGGTCCTGCCTTCGCCTCCCCTTGCCACTCGGCCTCTCCTCTTTCCTGCTTCTGCCCACAGCACGCAGTCCCCACCCCCACACCTCTCCTCACTCTGCTCCTCCTGCCTAGCACCTTCGCCCCGTCTTTTCTCACTCACATCCTTCCTGGGTCACGGCCCTCTCCCCTCCGCCTGCCTCCTTCCAGAGGGTTCCCACCTTGCCCCAGCTACACCTTGGGCTCGGGGAGGGCCAGAACCATGTCTGAGTCATCCATCTGCATCTTCCCTTCAGTGTCCAGCCCTGGCTCAGACTGGTTCATAGTGGCCTCCGCCACTGACGTCACTGGAGGAAGCCTGAAGACGCCTTCCACGGTCCCAGCCACAGGCAACATGTTGTTCCACAAAGGGCCACAAGAGGGCGCCCGTGGACAACACAACAACCAGGGGACGGTTTTGAAGGGCCTGGCAGGGGAGAGAATTACGGCTTCCTGGATAAACTATCCTCTAAGTCTGGATCAAGCCTGGGGCAGGGAACCCCGAGAAAGGTCAACAGTCCACACTGTTGACCATCTTCCCACAGGCTCTGGGACACGGCTACCAAAGCGTCAGTACCGTCACAGTCAGTATCACTGCCGTGGTCACCAAGGCAGCACAGAGGGTGGAGGGCAGGTAAGTGCATCGAGAAGTGTCTGACCTTGAGTCCCGGGGGTCCCTGCGTTCCGGGCAAGCCGGCCACACCCGGATTTCCTCTCTTCCCCGCAGGGCCCATGGGGCCAGGGTCCCCGTCGTCTCCCTGCTCCCCCTGGAAAGAAAGTAAGCAGAGGAGGGTCTCCTGGGTTTCAGGACACAGCCAGCCAGAAGCATGGATGGCCCAAGGCCCAGGTGAACTCTGGGTGCAGCAGGGAGGAGGTCACCCCCAGGACGGCGGTCAGACTGCCCGCGTGTGAGGCGGCAGGAGTGGACCTGTGCGTGGCGAGGGGCTGGACGTGCAGGAGAGAGTCAGAGGCCCACACCTCCGGTCCCGAGGAATGCCGCGACTGCCCACCCCAGTGCATCCCGGGGAACTTCTGGACATGTTGTTCTGCCCCTCCCAGGCTTCTAAAGCAGCTCTGGCCCGTGGCCCGTGGAAGTCCCCCCACGCCTCACCCCCACGGGAGATGCCATCTGCTAACGCCGAGCCCTGCTCACCTGCGGTCCTGCTCGCCCGTCCCTGCCAGGAAGCCCATCTGGTCCAGCGACGCCCTCGGGGCCCTGTCTCCCCACCACGCCCCGGGGTCCCGGCAGCCCCTGCAGGCCCTGGGGGTACACAGGAAGCTGGTGAGGGTGTCCAGGGAGGGCAGGGAGGCTGGCGGGACAGCAGCAGCTGTGGTGACTCACCTGGACGCCCCTCCGGCCTGGTGCCCCGGCCTTGCCTTGCTTTCCCTTTGGTCCCTGAAAAATCAAGGCCACATGATGGAGGCTGCCGGGAGGAGGTGCAGGACCCCGGGGCTCTGGAAGGAGGCACTGAGAGGACGTGAGCCCTGTGTGAGCACCTGGCTCCACAGAAGGGCCCAAGCACGCTGGCGTGGCAGCCCAGGGCCAGGGCTGGGGTCGGCCTGGGGACCGCCCAGTGCTGTCACGGAGGCTGCTCCGGGCCCTGGGTCCCCTCCCTGGCTCCTATACGCAGAGGCCCTGGCCTTGACCATCTCGCGGTCGGAGCCCAGCCCACGGCTCTGTCTGACCCTCAAGAGGATGCAGGTGGAGGAGGCTGGCGGGGGAGGGGCATCAACGGCACCGGGCTGACCTCGGCAGAGGGAGGTGCAGGGCCCTGGGTCCAGGGCAGGAAGCTCCTGCTCCACGAGCACGCTTGTCTCTCTCCAGACCCCCACTTCCCTCCTCGCACTTCTCTTCTGCAGAGTGGAGGCCTGCCTCTTGCCTGCCCTGGGTTCAAGTCAACCGGCCGACCTGCACAGGCGGCTCTTCTCCTGGGCCCAGAGAAAGGGGCCAATAGTCCCTCCTCCCTCAGGCTGTTTGAAGGGACCTGGGAGCCTGGCCAGAGGCGCCCTGCAGGGCTCACGGTGGGCATCCCCCCTGCCCTGCCTCCCACTAGCCGTGTGACCTTGGGCCAGGCTCCTCCCATCCCTGGGACTCGGTTTCTCTGGTGAACATCCAGCTTCTTACCTCTGCACCTTTCGATCCTTTGGGTCCCGGCCGCCCCCGGGGTCCCGGATGCCCCTGCAAACCAAGGTGAGATGACGCAAGGCAGCCCCAGGACTCTCTCCCGGGGAGGGTGGCCAGTCTCCACCTGGAGGGGGAGGGTGGGGAGGGATTTGGGGGTGCAGGCTCTGGGGGTGCCCCCAGGGTCAGGGCAGGAGAAACCAGAATGGCTGCCCCGGGCCCTCCTGCAGGCAGGGTCCCTTTAAGCTTTAAAGTGCTCAGGTCTTCAATTCCCACTGCCCCACCCCCCTCAGGGCAGGACAGGGGATGGGACAGAAAGTGCCACTCACGGGTTGGCCCTGCTGGCCTGGCTTTCCACGGAGGCCTGGCACACCCTCCTGTCCCTAGAAGCAAAGAGAGACAGGTGAGAGGGCCCACCTTGGAAGGGCTGGGCTGGGCAGGAGCCGGGAAATTCTTGTTCTTTCTAGCGGAGTGTCACTCTCTGACACTCGCGATCCCGCCAGCAGGAAGGAACACTGATACTTACAGAGTATCCAGGGTCCCCCGGCTCCCCGCGGTCTCCTCGATCACCCACAGGGCCCTGAATGACAAGGACAGAACAGTCTGGGCCACCAGGTGCAGAGGATGCTGGCCCTGCCCGCCCCTCACAGTCCTGGGGGCCGGGGGCGCTTACCCGATCTCCAGGCGGCCCGGGGGGCCCCTCGGCCTTGCCGTCCTCGCCCTGCTCCCCCTGTGGACACAGAACCGGTTTTAGGACAAACCACCTGCTCCTGGCAAATCCCGAAAGGGCTTCATCAGAGATGGAGTCCACCCTTCTTGGGGTTACAGACGGGGAGACTGAGGCCAGAGAGGGAAGGGCGGCGTGTCTGGTGTGGTGTGGAGCCAGGACTGCGGAACACAGGAGGGAGCTCGGTCCCTCCACACCGCTGGGCACCCCCGCAGCCGCCCCCAGAGCTGAGAGCCTGCGCAGAGCTGGGCAGCCCAGGGGCTCGATGCACACGCCCGCTTTGCAAGGGACCAGCTGCTGAGCCTTCAGACCTTCACCACGCCCCTTCCTGCCTCTGAGTTCCTTTCCTCAGCTGCGGTTAGGGGGCTGGGGTGTGGTGAGGATCGCACGGTGCCTGGCAAGGAGCAGCAGTAACTCCAACAGCTGGCACACGTGAGCAGCCTCACCGCATCATCCCATTTTACAGATGAGGACACTGAGGCACAGAGTGGCGAGTGACCTGCTCAGAGTTATTCGCCCTCAATCAAAGAGTCTCTGGTCCTTGCTGGGAGGAAGTGGCCAAAGAGCCAGATTTAGGATGAACCCTCCCACTCTTCCACAGAAGCCCCCGGTGGCACTCAGCAGCCAGCTTGGGGGGGCTTGTCCATGAGACGGCTTCCTGCGTGAGAGAGGCTGGGGCGCCTTCCCGGCTGTGCCGAGGGCGCTGTGAGGAAAGGCATGTTAAGTGCACACAGCAGGGCTCAGTAGGTGGCCACTAAAATTGCTGCAGCTGATGACAATGACAGCAGTGCGGATATGTCACAGGCCTGTGGCCAAAGACAGATGGGGGAGAGCAGAGTTGTGAGCTGGCATCCTGATGCCATGGCCACCCAAGGCCTAGGCCCACCCGCAGGACCAGGAGGCCAGAAGGTGGCCATCAAGGTGGCTGGACAGATGGCCCTTGCCAACTACAGGGACGGCGTAAGCTGAACAGCAAACGATAGAACTGCAGGGTTCAGAAGACTCTGGCCCGGAAAACTGGTGTCCCCTCCCCTGGGGCCCCTTCTGGGCAGGGGCTCAAGCCAGGACACTCCGAGCCCCCCTGTTGTCCACAGGGCTCCAAGGGGAGCCCCACGAGGCAGGAGAGAGGGAAGCTGCCCCTGAGCACAGGCCACCCCTGGCCGGTCAGCTCCAAGGGCCGTGGCTGCAGCGCCTTGGCCGGGGCCTGCTGGCGGAGGCTGAAGGCAGGCGGGGCTTGGCCTGAGGCCTAGAACCAGATGCACCAGGGGGCGGCCCAGGGAGTGGGGATTCCCTGTCCTCCCTGCCCCCTCTGTGGGTCCCTGACCCCGCGCCCAGGCCACTGCGGCGGGGGCCCGTGTTTCCCTAGCGTGCTCTGCCAGGCACGTCCTGGGGTTCGTTTCATACGTTGTTTCCCAGAATCTACACAGCGCCCCATGCTGCGGGAGTGTAGTCCATACTTTAAACATGGGGAAACTGAGGCCTGGGGAAGGGAGGGTCTTGGCCAAGGCCACCCAGGAATCGAGGGGTGGTCTGGGCCAAAAACCAGCTGTGTTGGTCCCCACATTGCGGATGAAGTTTAGGGGTGCGTTTTTAGTACCAGAAAGCTGGCGGAACACCCTCCCACCCGCCCTATGCCCAGTCTCCTCCCGTCCCTCTGGCTGCCGCAGCTCTGCAGACACGCCCCATGGGGGTTTCAGGTTCAACGGCGCGGGGGTGCCGCATCTCGGGTCTGTGTTTGGTTAGGGGGGCAGGGCCTGGCGTCGAACAGAAGGAATCCCGGCCCTGCCACCTCCGCTTCCTGATCCTGAGCTTCACTGAGCACCATGGAGACTCAGTTTCCCCACCTGTCACGTAGAACAATGACACTTCCACGAGGGGTTGCGGGAGGATTATGGGGAGCTTTGCACAGGGCCCTGTGCTCCGGCGGGGGCTCCTCCCAGGACCCTGCTCTCTCCTCCCGTTCAGCTTGCGCTTGGCCATGCGCTCGAGAGACTATTTCTATTTCTGAGCCCTGCAGAGCATCATCCCAGCCCCTGGCTGGGGGCCTGGAGTACACGGCGCCCTCCGTAACCACCCGGAGAGCAGAGGAACGAACCAGTGAACCAGCGCGATGACACCTTGTAAGTCGGAAAATGCCTCTGGCTGGCGTGTGCCTGGCGCCCCCTGCAGCCTCGTTAAGGTCCCCATCAATTAACAGACGAGACTATTGAGGCTCAGGGAACCCTGGGGATCCACCAAGGACCCCGAGGGGTCAGGGCTCCACTCCCGGCAGCCACAGGGACTGCTGCTGTGCCCTTGATGGCCCCAGCCGAGGCCTTGTGGGGGCACCGGCTCCTCCTTGTTTCAGGGTCCTTGTTAACCCCTCCTGTGCCAGCCCTGGCAGATGAGGAGGGCCCAGGTACCCAGTGGCGCCGTCGGCAACTTCCTGTGGAATGTGCCGGAGCCTGTGGCCACTCTGATGGCAGATCCGTGCTGCTCCAGGCAGGAGGAAGGGGCCCGCTGGACAGCAAGCCAGGCAGGCGTGATTCACTCCGCGGTTTCGTTAGTGGGAAGCTGACTCAGCAAAGCAAGCAGGGCTGGCAGGGTGGGCAAGAGACAGCGGTGGCGGTGGGGTGGCCGCCTGCCCGCCCGAGGCGCCCGGAGCAGGGGGGGCGGGGAGGAGGAGCGGGGTAAGGGGGGGACTTGGAGCCACCAATGTAGGACTCAGACACTCGGGTTCTGGGGCCAGCTTGGCGCTGCTTTGGGATGGGACCCAGGGCTGAGCCTTGGAACTTGTGGCCCTCCCTGTCCCCACCTGCACGGTGGGGCAGGGTCCAGCGGTCACTGAGGCTCCTTCCGGCAAGTCCCCTTCTCCACGGAACCTGGAGCCACGGGGAGGGGAACGGACACGCCTGCCCATCCGCCTGGTGGTGCCTTCCTTGGCCCTGACCTTCGGGGCTCCTCGCTCTCCGACCTAAGCAAGCCCTCGCCCTGCCCAGCATTCCGTCCTCGCTCTCGCTGGAGACCTCAGTCCCGTGGGCATGTACGTGATGGAATGACAGTGTTAGTCACTGCGTGATGATGTCCACCTCCCCTCCTTGACTGTAAGCCCCACGGGGACAGGGACTGCATTGTTCCGGTGCGGGGCAGGAGACACGCCCCATACGTAGCGCTGAATGTGCATCCAATGGCTCCGGCCTGCTGGGCACGGCAGCGGCGACATGGCCTTGGGGGCTGCCCCCGGCTGGCCGCGGTGTGAGCAGGGCGTGAGCCATGGCTTCCCCAGCCACAGGTACCCCAGGGGCTTGTGCCTGCTGGCCCCGGAGCTGACCTCAGCCCAGGATACAAGGGTGCAGCTGCTCCCGCAGACCAAACACCCACCTTTTCGCCTTTTGGTCCAGGAGGTCCAAGGGGTCCCATGATGCCCTTGTGTCCCTGCAGGAACACAAGATAGAGAGAGGTGAGGGGTGAGGACTCAAGAGGGATAAAGGACGGGGACTCAGAGACGGGGACACTGGGCTGCGAAACTGGATCCGAGCTCTGTTCCAACTCGCTGTGTGGCGCTGAGCAAGTCCTGTGCCCCTCTGGGCCCCTCTTGGGTGCTGTAGTTTGGATGGTCGGGGGCCCTGACCGCCCTGCCCTGGAGCAGACATGGAGGAGAGCTCGGGAGAGCCAGCTTTGTCCTCCAGGGCAGGGACCAGAGCAGGAGCAAAATGCCTGCCCCGACGGACCGCCCCAGGCTGCGGCCAGGACTACAGGTGCAGATGCCTCCCGCGGCCCCCGGCGCCCGTCTGTCCAGGCCCCTGTCTTCGCTGCCCCGCTCCGTCTTCCTTCCCGGCCTCCCTCCCTGCTGCATCTCCTTCAGACACTGGATCTAGAGCCACGAAGACCAGGGCTAGGACCCCGCCTCCAGACTTAACAAGCTGTCAGGCCTCTCGAGCCTCGGTTTCCCTTTCTGAGTAATCCCGTCCCTCTCTGAGCCCCGGCCTCCCCAGAGGTGTAACCGGGCTTTGGCTCAGCCACCCCTAAGGAGGTGCCAACGTGGACGCAAAAATGGGCTGCAGCTATTCCCTTGCACAGAGAGCACCGTGGGGCCCCCAGGAGGCACGTCAGCCCTGCCCCTGCAGCGGCACTCAGGGGGGCTGGGGGTGGCCGATCTCGCTCTGGCCACCTTGGCCACCTCCACTATGGGCCCAGGGGCTCCCTGGGGCAGGTGGGACCCCTCATCTTCAGTGGCTCAGCGGCCGGCCCTCAGCTGGGAGGTGGGCCTGGGTCCAGGCCTGCAGGAGAGAGCTGGGGTATGGAGGCAAGATGGCTTTGAGGCAGCATCCGCTTACGTCGTAACCAGCCAGTCCCGGGTCGCCTTGGGCCCCCATCCGTCCTGGAGCGCCCTACAAGAGGAGGAGACCCTGGTTGGTATGGAGCGTGGCTGTCACAGTGGGGACGCAGGCAGTCTCTCCCGCAGGCTCCAGCCTGGCACGTTCGCGCTGCCCCGAACGAACCAAGGCGGAAAGCAGGCGTCGACACCCCAAAGTCCCCCACCCCTGTCCCCACCCCTCCCCCTCCAGGCTCCAGAGCTTCAAGACAGCTGATTGCTAAATTTTTAAGCCTTTGACAAGCCAATTAAACAGAGCCATTATTAAAAATTAAATTTTATGGACTTACAGTTAAATTGATTTTATTAAAAACGAAGGTAACATTCAAAACATATCTCTTCCTCATCGTTTTCCTACTTCCTATGCTCCCGAGGTCATTCGCGTGTCCTGAACCCGCGAGGCGGAAACGCTGTGTAACGGAACGCCACCGAGTGTCTCCCCCAGCTCCGCAAACAGTGACGCCGCGTGGGCAGCTTGGTAGCAGCCACAGAGGGAGCATTTAACCACGGAAAGCGGTAAATGCCACGGGCCAGCACGGGTGCTCATTGCCACATACAGCCAGCCCGGAGGTGCCACGTCACCTCCTCTGTCCCCTCCCTTGCTTCCCCTTGGGGTCTTCACCTCCCTGCAGGTGTCAACCTTCTGGGTCCCTGCCTTCCGGGCGGGCCAGCGGCGCCCTGGGAGACCCTTGGGGTCATCCCGGCACCCACAGCGGCGTCGCCCTGATCCTTGGGAATCTACTTCCAGTGAGAAAACCCTGGTCTGGTCCCCTGTCCCCGCCCCAATACAGTAGGGCTTATTAACCTGGGTCCACAGACAGCTTCGGGAAACCCACACACCCATTCCAATTGCAAGAAATATTTTATGTTGTGTATACTCTTCGGGGTGGGGGGAGCTGTAGCTTTCTGCGGGTTCCTAAGGGGATCCGTGATGCAAAAGAACTGGCTGCAACAACGACCACGCTGGTCTCCAGCCAGTAGCGGGGGTGGGCGACACCGGTGCCTCCTTTCCCGCCCTCGGTCCCCTCTATCCACACCTGACTCCTCCGCCCCAGCCAGAGAGTCCTCACCGTTGGTCCCAGGCTGCCCCGGGACCCTTTAGGGCCTGGGGTGCCAGGGGGTCCAGGGTCTCCAGGGGCGCCCATCTCACCCAGCTGTCCTTGGTAGCCCTTGGCACCCTGCAGGAGAGAGACAAGCTGTCAGCGGGTGCCAGCAGCAGCCACTGGGGGTGGGGGGTGGAGGGAGGGAGGACTTGGCCCCTCGGGCGGGAGGGCACCTACCTTGGCTCCAGTCCGGCCCTTCTGGCCTTGCTTCCCTGACTTGCCTTCGGGCCCCTGCAGCGAGGGGAGGGGAGAGCGAGAGAAAGATGCCCACTGCAGATCCGGGAGGCAGACAGCCTGGTTCACGGTGGGTCCTGGTACCTGTGTGACCTTGAGCCTGGCCTGAGCTCCTGTGTCAGCGCCCTCTGTGTGCAGTGGGGACGGTGTCCCTTTGCCTCCCAGAGCTTAGGATTCAACCTGGCTACAGGGGAACATGCTGACGATGGTGCCTGGCCCATAGGAAGTGCCCGGGTTCATGTCGGATGTAGCTTCTGCAACCGTAGGTACCTATTGCTGGTGTCGTTGTTGTCATGGTTACTGTCAGGTGTCCAGGTGCATCCTCGTGGGCGCAGCTCTCTGCACTGAGCTCTCCCTAGCGCCTTGCACTGTTCCACGCTCGCTACGACCCTGAACGTCAGGCCCCAGACCCCCTTCCACGGACTGGGGCAGCCAAGGTCCCAAAGTTGAAGTGACTTGCCCAGGGTCCCTGCAGGGCCCTGATTCAGTCCCAGCTCTGCCTGGTTCTGTGCCCAGGGCCCTTTGGCCTCCTCCCACCCCGGCCAGGGTCCCCACGGATGGCACAAGGCAGCAGGAGAGGTTTTCCAGGTCCCCCATCTCTGAGATGTGATGCATCTCTCTGCACAATCCTAAAGCCAAGCCCCACTGACGCGGTCCTCCTCTCTCAGGGATGGCGCTGGAGGGGCCTCGTCACAGTGGGGCATTGTGCTGGGAAGGCAGCCACCCTCCCTCACCCTCCCTGGGGTCTCTAGCATTGCCCCTAGCAGCCACTCTGCCCCTTCCCGACAGGGCGTCCCCAAATGCTACCCTCACCCGCCCTGCCCCAGGGGCGCCCAATCCTGCTTTGTCTCCACAGTTGTCAGGGAAACTGCTCAGCGGGGGTGAATGACTAGGTGTAAGTGCACATGTGTGAGCTAAGAGACAGAGACAGAAGAGAGAGCACAAGCCACACTAAGTTGGGATGTAGGGGGTAGGGCCGGCAGTGTTTCTGGCCTGGAGGGGACTTCCTGACTGCGGGCCTCAAGGAAGCTGGAAAGAACATCTATGTTTTTGGCAAGCACTAAAGAGTTGGTGTGATGCAATCTCTCTGGCTGCATCAACAGAGGCATAAGCTGTAGAATGAAGGAGGTGACAGTCCCATCTTGAAATAGGTGATGCACTTCAAGAGGATGCACTGACTAATAACGATGAAAGAGGGGCAGAAAGAGGGGGTCCTAGGGGAAGAAGGAAACCCCTGGACCAACCCGGAGGGACTTGATTCCTGTCTGCAGATTTCTGCAGCTGTTCTGCAGGATAGCCATGGGTGGCCGGTGTGTGGAAATTACAGGGAGACTGGCTTTGATTGTAGCCTCCGGCGGCATACGGCTACTGTGACAGAGGAACTGAATTCTTAATTTTATCATATTTAACTTTGATTACTTTAAAATGAAATTTAAAAGCTGATACCCAATTCAGTTACTGAACAATTTTCAAGCATGTTTGGAACAACTTGGGTATATGAATCTACCTTTTCAATGGTGAATCTTCTGACATCTAAACACAGATGAAATATTTCCAATGAAAATTTACATCTCAATTGAGAGATACTGTGGGCGTCAACTACACGTCAGATTTCAAAGATTTATTACAAAAGAGAAAATGCAAGATATCTCATAAATGATTTTTTATATTGATTCCATGTGGCAATGATAATATTTTGGATATGTTGGGCTAAACAAACCGTATTATTAAAATTAATTTCTCCTATTTCTATTTACCTTTTTAAATGTGTCTACTAGAAAATCTGAAATGATCTGTGTGGTTTGTATCCTGTTTTTATTGGACAGCGCTGGGCAGCGTCGAGGTCTCTGGCTGCTCCGGCGGTGAAATGCTAACCGCCCTCACAGCCTCAGCCAGGGGCCGGGCGCTGCGTCTGCAAACTGCACAAGTTTTCATGCAGTTCGCACCAGTGTCTGGAGGAAGGGGTTATTTAGCCCATTTCAGAGCTAAAGACACTGAGGCTCAGAAGAGGACGTGCTGCCTGTGGGCCTCCCCGCCAGGTTAGAGGTGAGACGTGATCCCCGTGTCGGGGGCACCCCTTGGCCCTGGCCGGTCCCGGTCCGGCCATGGTGAGCACGTGTGACAGCGGCTGGCGGATCTGCCCGCGCAGAGGTGACTGCAACGGCTGGCTGACCCCCGTCACAGGAGAGGAGTCAGCACCGAAGCGTCTGGCGCAGGGTCCAGGAGAGGGGAGATGGGAGACGGGCGCTCTGCCGCTGAGCGCGTCCCCCGCCGGGGGCAGCCCCGAGTGAGGGCCGGGGCGCCCAGGGGCAGAGGCCGCGGGGTCGGAACGCAGGCTTTCGCTGGGCCCCGTCCACATAGATGCATTTCTAGAAAGGCCCCGATGGCTCGTAAAGTTCTATTTTTAAATATTCGACTGCTTCCAGGCCACAGAGTGGGAGGTATTTGTTCTGCAGTCCTGATGCCAAAAAGACTCAAACACAGGCCCCTCACTGCCCCCGTGACCCCGACACACACTGACTCCGGCTCTGTTGACTCTCTTTCCAATCCTGGCACAGGAGAGCGGTGAGTGACAGCAAGACACTGCCATCGACGCTGCTCCCACCACCAACACCACCGTTATCACCACCATCGTCACCGCCACCATCGTCACCACCACAGTTATCACCGTCACCACTACTGACTTCTAGTCACACTCTCCTCCAAATTTATAAAGACAAACTTTTGTATTTCTGGTGCACTTTATAGCGTGTTTTCCTATCCAAAGTTTCACTTACTCTCTAGATAAGAAAACCAAGGCACAGAGAGGGACAGTGACTTGCCCAAAGTCACACAGAAAGTAGGCTACTCAAGCTAGAAACTCAGGTTCAACCTTTACACTCTGGTTCCAAGGCTATTTCTGCCACACGTTGCTGCTCATTCCACAGTCGGGATATTTAAAACTCACTCACAAAGGGTCCCTGGAACACTGGAACTCAAAGTGACCTTCGCGCACACTCCTCCCAAATCCTGCGTCGTACCAAGGCAAGACCAGAGAGGGCGAGGGGCGAGGGAAAGGTCACAGAGCAAGTTACGGAGGGAGAATCAGGCCTGCGCCCCACTGCTGAATCCCCCCAGTCTGTGTCCCCTCTGCTGAGTCAAGGCCGGGGAAGCCTCCTGGCACGGCACGGCGGACAGCGCCTCCCTCGCGTTCTCCAGTTGTCTGTGAGCTCTTTCTGGTGCAGCTGTTAGGGGGAATTAGCACTTTGGCGCTATTTTTAGGAAACAAATATTTTCCCACAACCATCGTTTGTCAAAGACTAATTTGGATCTGTCAGAGGTTAGTCATACAAATGCTTCGGGAGGGAAAAGAACGTCGAGGACAGGCCCGAGTAAGATCGGGCTGCTGTGCCCAGGTGACAGCATCGACCGCTCCGCCTGCGGGGTGAAGAGAGCAATGCGCAGCCCGGGGAGACGGGGCTGGCATCAGAGGCGCGGGTCCTCTCCACCTGGTGGGATGGCAGCAGCCGTACACCTGGGTGGCTTGTCAGCAGGGCCACCTAATCTTCACCGGTCCCGTCCCAAGCAGTTCAACTGGACTGGCCCGCCACCCGCGGGTCACACACACCCTGCTCAGCTGTGCAAGCCTACTTCCAAAGTCAAGTTTGAAGTCATCGGTCTAAAACCAGGTTTCCACCTGCCTCCCTGCCTCACCCTCCCGGCCCTACACCCAAGCCCCGCATTCCAAGCAGTATATGCAGAGGCAAGCAGCCCGAGTTCAAATCCCAGCTCTGCCCCTTCTTACTGTGTGAGCCTGGGTAAGTTCCTTTACCTCTCTGATTTTCTAAGTCCTCAGGGATTGCTATCAGTAACAAAGAGGGAACCTTCTGGAAAGCCCTGGGCAAGTTGTCTACATACATCGAAATAGGACAATTCTCTTCCATTCTCTACCAGGTTTTATATCCCTCAAAGGCAGGGATACTTTGCGATTCACCTCTTCAGTCTCAGGGGACCTGGCCCAGGGAAGATGCTCATGAGCATCTTTGCGGACTAAATAAATTTCTGCTCTGGTGGAAGAGCAGAGCTTCTCTGATGGTCTTTTCAATTGACAAACAGAGTTTGGTCATGTCCTATCTTCCAGGCACTGGGCTGGACGTTAAAGACATAACTGTAAACCAGACAAGGTCTTGGCCTTCGTGGGGCCAACATACACACCGGGGCCTATGCGAGCCCTGGAGGCTCATGGCCCAGCCATCAGGGACGGCTTTGTGGAATAGGTGATGTCCATGATGATGGCTGAAGGCCGAACAGCAGTTAAGCAATGGCAGGGGAGTGAGGAAGGGAGCGTGTCTGCAACAGAGCACATGCAAAGGCCCGGGGGTGCGAGCCACAGCTTGTCTAAGGAACTGAAGAAAGTTCAGGGTGGCTGGATGTGGGGCTTGGGCAGGATGAGGTAGGCAGGGGCCAGGTCTGTGCAGGGCAGGGCAGCGAGGCTAACAGGGAGGAGACGCTGCTCCGAGGAGCCGTGAGGGTTAAGCAGCGCAGGGGCGTGTTCAGATGGGTTCTCTGGCAACCTCCCAGGTGGAGGAAGGACCAGAGCGGAAGACCCCTTAGGTGGCCGCTACCGAAAGAACCTCCCTGCACAGGCAAGAACATTCCGTGCACCCCAGAACCCCAGGTGCTGGCACGCAGCCCGCACACTCACCCGGACACCAGGGACACCAGGGGGCCCGGGGGCCCCATCCTCGCCCGTCCGCCCTTCCTGGCCTTTCTCGCCATGTTCGCCGTCAGGCCCTGGGTCGCCCCTGTCACCCTGGGGTGGGAGGGCATGAGGAGAGAGAGAATTAATTAGTCACAAGCCCATCAGAGGCCCCGCAGCGCAGGGCTCCATCTGGGGGTCCACAGGCAACCGGCCCCTGGATCCTGGCAGCTCCCTGAGCTGCCAAAGGGCCGGGGCTGGCACGGCCTGGCTGGTGCAGGAAACGTCGTGGACACGCCGCTTCCACGTGTCCCTGCCGGGCCCGGGCCAGGGCGGGCAGAGTGGCTCCGAGAGAAGCCAGGTCCTGACCACACCCGCCCCACGGACTTCACAGGAAGGGGTGGGGCTTGGGCGACAAGGGCAATTTCTCCCCGACGTGGACACACTGGCAGGACAAGAGTCTTAATAAGCTCAAAGAAATTTTTATCGGGACAAAAACAATTCACCCAATCCTACTTCTCAGAACCAACTCTTCCCATTTTTCTGAGTTGCATTTTCAACCCTTGCTGACACGAAAACAATGTACGATATAATAATAATGATGATAATAAATAGTAGATAACAGTTTTGATTGCTAGGTACCAGGCTCTAGGTAGTGAAGCAACTGTTATAAGGCAATGAAGGTAGTTAGCAGTAAACTAAACTTGTGAGGCAGAATCCAACCGGGCTGTAGATTCCCACCCTTTTGTTGTTAATGTTTGCTCCACTGCGAACACACCCTCCCGTTGCTCCCTGCACTACGTGGGACCACTTTTATTGGCTGCAGAACACTTTCTCTGTCGGGTGGGTGGCAGCTAACACTGACACAGCACCACCGCGTCTGACCACATCCTGGGTCCTTTACTTGTATCAACTGACTTTGTCCTCATAAAGGCCTTCCATGGTAGTGTCTCTTTTTGTCCCATTTTACAGATGAGGAAACTGAGGCAGAGCTAAGTTAAGGTATCTGCCCCAAAGTCCCACAACTTGCTGGCAGTGGAGCTGGAATTTGGAGCAGGTACTTAGACATCCGGTCAGTTCCTGACAACCGGGAGCCCGAGGGATGTCCTCCTTACAGTTAGTGGGGTGTAACCAAGGTTTTCTTGGGACCTCAGGGACATGGGGCACCTGAGGCTATTTCCTTGGAAAGGCAACTTGGCATGGGCTTTGTGAGCCAAAGGCACAGGCTTTTTGTGTTTCTCTGCACGTGCTGGCTTTGCAAAGGGTTTTAAAACCAACAGCCAGTGTGTCCCTAAGCTTGCCGCGTCCATAGCTGTCACTTCATCTGTTCCTGGGGAGCGTGGGGGCACCGCGGGCAGAGCGGGTTCGAGGGGGACGGTGCGGGCGTGGCTGCAGGGCAGCGTCCATCACTGGGTTGCGCACTGGCCTGGCGGGGCCTGGGGCCAGTCTGCGTGTGGCTTGGCAGCGACTGTTCGGGGAGGCCCGTGGGAAAGGGCATGAAGTCACAGGTACGAGGAAGGGATGGGCGGAGGGGGGGCAGGCTCAGAACAGCAGAGTGTCTGCACCAGTTTTCTCTCCCGGCATCATGCTTTAACAGGGACGCCGATAAACTGGTGTGTGTCCAGGAGAGAAAGCAGGGTGCAGAGGGTGTGGGGCAGGACCCCGGGGCTCAGCCTGCCTGAGAGGAGAGGCTTGAGAGGGCCACTGCTGGGCGCGCGTCCCTGCAAGCAGGGCCTGCTGGGGGCCGGGCTCGGGGCAGCAGGTGGCTGTGGATGTGGGCAGGGCGGGGCCGTTGCTGGGGCAGTTTCTAGCTCAAGTCGGGGGATTTTCCAATGGAGTGGAGTCTAAGCATGGCACAGATGAGGGAAACAAGACTCCAAACTGAGGCGTGGGCCCACGCAGAGAAGATCTGGGCACCAGGTTGGTTTCTGAGGTCCCTTGCTATTGAGATTCTCAGATTCCAAGCACAGCCTGGCACGGAGACAGGGGGCTGGCCCAAAAGACTCTCCCATGGACTCCCCTGGCTCCAGGACTCCACTTCTGCCTTGTCATGCTGGCCACGTGCTCTCCCAACTCCCAGAGGCAGGTGGCCTGTTCCAGGGGCTGGCTGGGTGTTCAGCGAAGGGCCCTAGCCTGGGCCTTGCATGGGACCAGGCCCCAGGGACTACCTGGACCCCTGGTGGGGCGGACGTTCTTGTGGCTTCCAAGCAGAATGGGCCCTGGGGGTTCCTGCAGATGCCCGAAATCCTCACACACCTGCCAATGCTCAGGGGAACCTTGCAAGTTGCCTAGTTCAACCTCTCAATTTATAGATGGGAAACTGAAGCCCAGAGAGAGGCGGAGACTCCCCAGCACCACTCATAAGTCAGGTGCAGAGCATGGCTGAGAACCCGGGGTTCTGGCTCCTTCTAATTCCAGAGTTCCCTGCTCAGGGGACAATATCCCCCTCATCCCTGGGGTTATGCTGCCTAAGTTCATATCTTGCTGCCAGCACTCAATAGCTGTGTGACCCTGGGCAAGTTTCCTCATTTGTAAAATAAGGATCAAAGGATTACCGAGAGGATTGAGAGAGATAAACCACATAAGTAGCTTAGCACAGTGTCTGGAGCGTGAGCGCCGGATAAAGGTTAACATTCGTCACCACCACCTCCAGCTGGCTGTCAGCAAAGAGATACGGGCATGAAAATGCTCTATAAACTATAACGTGCTACATTATACACATCCAAGAGATATTTTTCACCATGAGGTGATTCCATAAAGAAAACAGTGTCTCCCGGGATTCAGGCGAAGACCAGGGAAGATGCTGTGCATCTGAGCGACTACTCTGGTCCAAGGACTAGGGTAGAACTGGCTTGGTGGGAATAAAGGAGGACAAAGCCGGGGCCAAGGAGGCATGAAAAGCAGAGAAAGAGTCTGCATGAGGCACCCAGCCTGGAGGATCCCCTCCTGTCCCATCCTGGCAGAGACTCCTGGAAGGAGGTGGCCACCCAGAAGTGGGGTGAGGAGGCCGCTGCATCGTGCCTCAGTTTCCTCAGCTGTCAAGCGGGGATGGTAATGGATCTGTTAATTGCGCGGGAGAGTTGCTGGAAGGGTTAAATCATGTAAAGCCCTTAAGGCGGGTGGTGCACGTGGCGAGTGCGCAAGCATTTCAACCACAACGTCCGTCAGCATCGCCACAGTGGAGCGGACACCTGGGGGCTATCAAACGTCCCAGGTCTCCTGGGCCAGGACGCCGCAGGGTTGGGGCAAGAGAAGGGAAGCAGGTGACAGGCAGGGGGCACTCCCGCCCTTGCAAGGAAACACGGGAGACAGCAGGGGCCAGTCACCAAGGCACCCTGGGAGATAGACGCCCCTGCCCCAGAGAAGGGCGAGCTTAACTGAGGTCACAGGGAGAGGAGGTGGGTGAGGGAGGGGATCCGGGAGCGGCACTCAGGACCCCGGGCTGGGGAACTGACTTGCACAGGGTGAAAGGCCAGCCCTGGGGAAAGCCCACCTGGGGCGCCAGGGGCAGCCCTGGGCTGGAGGCGGCCGGGAGGTCAGAGGGCGCCGCCTGCTGGCAGTTCAGGTGAGCCCAGCTGCCTCTTTAGGGGCCCACATCTGTGGCTAACAGAAGACTTACGGGAAGCACCAGGGCTGAGTTAGTCCAACAGGCTTTGGGACCTGTGAGCCAAGGGTTCGAAGTTCAGATCCTCCACTCACTGCCATAGACTCTGGATGGATAAATCCCCGGCATTCCTATGAGCCTCAGTCTTTTCACCTGTAGCATGGGCGCATGGTGCGGCAGAGCCAGGCTTTGGAGCCAGACTTGGGTTCTGGATGTGCCAATTACTAGCTGTGAGTCCTTGAGAAACTCGCTTAACCTCTCTGAATCTCAGTTTCCTCATCTAAAGACAGAACTTATCTTGTAGCATTGATCAAGGTGGTACGTATAAAGGGCTTAGCGTAGTACCTGGCACATGTGTGACTAGTCTATAGGTCATTGGGGGTGATTATTATTTTCCTGATCTTTCAGGATGTTGGGAAGATGATAGATATCAAAGCCCTGGCTCTGGACCTGGCGTAGAGCAGGTGCTCAGGAACCTGCTTAGTCAAGAGAAGCTGACGTTTTAAGGAAAAGGGCAGCAAGGAAGACTGGAAGGAGGTGACAGCCCCCAGTCCCAGCTGAGCAGGCAGCCCATGGGGTGGGGGGGCGGCTGCTGGACACCGCGGACCCTCCCCCAACCCTGCTCTCGACGGGAGCCAGGTCTGATCCCAGAGCTTTATGGGAACACGGTGCTTCTAGGAGAAAACTTAGGTCTTGGATGGGGGGGGCAATGTCCTGCCAGAACACCCCTCTTCCCCGGACCCTGCCCTGGAAGGGCACTCACCTTCAGTCCGTCGGGCCCCGCAGGGCCGCTGTCACCCTCTAGGCCTGGCTCTCCCTGGAAAGGTGATGGGGAAAGACCAGGTGATGTTACTGGAGCGGGGACCCAGTGTGCCCCCAGGTAGGACCCTGACGCCCCTGATCTCCATGCAGTGGGACCCTGGCACACAGTCCATGCACAGTAGCCGGGGGCTGAAATAACGAATGAGCAGGAGGGTTGAGGTGCCCTCAGCAATCCAGAAAGGGGGAACAGACCCCCCGGCCAGATGGCTCTGTCTGCAGGGTGACGTGGGGTGGCGGCTCCATGAAAGCACGAGTTAGGAAGTGCTTATCACAGAGCTGTCTTGGACACCGTGTTCAGTTTGCGCCGCTGGACCAGGGAGGCAGTGTGGTCTGGTAGTTAAGAACAGCTTTGGCGTCAGGCAGTTTCCAAGGTCATGTCTGGGTTTTCCGTTCACTGGCTGTTTGACCACAGGCAAACCACCTAGCCCCATGGGAATCTGTTTTTTCATCTGAAAAATGGGGCTGACACCACTTCCTTCAGGGTTGCTGTAAGGCACAGTGTGAGCACCCACAAATGGGTAGCCATTCGCAATATTATTACTGGAGTTGGAGCAAGCTTATATGGAACCCCTTGGTGGAATCCCATTTCTCAGATGAGGAAAGTGAAGCCAGTCTTTAAGCTTTCTTGCCAAAAATTTGGGAATGACAGCAAGAACCCCAAGTCCCCGCCTAACCCTCAACCAGGCTTGTCCTTCCAGCTCTAGAGATGCTCCTGGACTCTTCGGTTCTCTAATGGCCATCAAATTCAGTTTGGGTCTCTCTCTCTGCTTCTAGAACTCACAGCTGTTCAGAATCTGAGCTGGAAGGGGCCTCAGAGGCCATTAGAAGCAGAGATGGCAAAGATGTAACAGGAGCGTAGATTCTGCTACTCTCGTGCCCACAGCAGACATCACTAATCAATCACCGGAACATAAGCCCCAGAGACAGGCCTCCTGTGCAGGCCTCACTGCTGTGCTTCCAGTGCCTCGAGAAAAGCTCCTGACACACATGGGCATGGGATGAGTACTCATCATTCTCTTTCCTACTGAGCCCCAATCGAGCCTCAGGATCCTTCCTAACACAGTCCTCTAAGAAGACTCTACTGATCAATCTTTGTGGACACACAAGATTTGACGTTTCAGGGCTTCAAGCTCCACACTCATCCTCTCTCGCCCTGTGTCCTTCTCCTTTCATTTTGGGCATAACTCAATCTGTGCAGCCTTAGTAACCTTTGGGCCATAGGTAGTATGAGGCATTGGAAAAAAGGGAAGATGAGAAATGAGCAGACGTGGGTTGGGTCCTGGTGGCCTCATGAACTGAGACCCACGCTAACTCCCTCTCCCTCCTGGGCCCCACCTCCCCCTCTGTCAGGTGCCCCAGGGGGTTCTATTCAGGCAGGGACCTGATAAACTGGCACACAGCATAGAGAAGGAGACATGGGGGCTTGTACAGCTTCTTAGAGCAAGATAAGCTTTGTGGGTTCCTTTTGGAAAAGTAGAAGATAACCTTGCGTGTAATGATTTTTGAGGATAAACACATTTTTCAATGAAAGTGCTTGGAGGTCAACTAAGTTTGGAGGCCCTGGATTAACCCAAAAGATACTGATTTCTTGATTGCAGGACTTCTCAGGGCCTTGAAAATGCTCATGTGTAACAGGGAACCCTGTCTCCAATATTTTGACCACAAAATTCTTTTCTCTAGATTGTGGAAATGCTGGTCCATCAAGAGAGGCTAGATGCAGAGACTCGTGGTCTATTTTTGCAGTTGAGGAAAGAAACCAAGGCTCAGGGAGAGTGAGTACGGCACTTCTGGCCCTCCCCTCCGCACCCCCCAACCCCCAGACCCAAACACCCTAGGGGCTTTTCGGGGAGAATGAATTTGCTTCAACTTACCCGCTGCCCAATGAGGCCCTGCTCCCCAGGAGTGCCCAGGGGTCCGAGGTCACCCTAGGAGAAGCCAAAAACAGGTCCACAGGGGTGGGTAGGGCCAATCCCAGCCCTCTCCACCCCTTCCTGTTTTCATCAGCTCTGACTTGGGTGGGGGAGGGGCACCAAGGACCAAAGAGAAATTGTCAAACACCAAACAGAGCCCCTGTTCCAAGTAAGACCCAGCCCCGGGCTTCTGCCACGCCAGGACCACCTTCACCACCACCACCACCACCATCATCATCATCGCTGACACACAGCACTGTTCTAAGGACTTTCTAGTAGTAACACATTGACTTTCGCAAGGACCCTGCAGGGAAAGGTGTTCTTCTTTTAGAGATGAAGAGACGGAGCCACTGAGGGTGCAGGAAGCCCACGCTCTCACGAGGCTCGTAAGGGACAGATTCAGGATCCAAACGCGGCCGGTTTGGCTCCGGGAGCATCAGACGCAGGGATGGCCACTATGTGACTGGCCGCCTTCTTTCCTCTCCCTTGAGAGCCTCAAAGAGAAACCCAGAGGAGGAGGAAGCCCCAAATGAGCCAGAATAAACGTCACCCGCCCCCTTAAAGACCCTAAAAGGGTCTTTCTCATCTAAGGATTTCCAAGCTATTCTCCCTGCCAGTGTCTGGGGGCACAAGGGGGCGGCAGAGCTCTGAACCCCAGCCCTGCTCCAACGGGAACACCCCACTTCCACCAGGTTCATATGTGGGGAGCTTTCCTTCAGTGGTGTTCGAGCAAAGGATTCTGGAACTAGGCCGAGTCCCCCCTTGAATGGCAGGGAGACGCGGGCACAGTAGGGCGTGGTCTGCCTCAAGTCCCACAGCCCTCTGCCGGCGTCCCAGGCCCTGCCTCAACAATGTCCCCAGGCCGGCCAGCATCGCTCATCGGCTCTGGGGCCTGCATAAGGAACAGGGGTCTTTTCCAGCGCAGAACAGGGAGGAGACGCTCCCCAGAGCCCGGGTGTCAATGGGCGCCTGTTTCTCGGCAGGTAATGAGGGGCACGGTGCTGAAATGCAGATGGTATCGCGGGCCGGGGCAGGTGCCCGAGAAAACATTGCCGGGCAGGGGCGGGTGGGGGCTCCGGGCCGGCTCGCGCTCTGCTGTGGCCACGGCCAGGCCCCCGCTCCGCAGCCGGGAGCACAGAGAACCCATTATCCCCGGCACAAGAAAGGCCCGTTTCTCCGCCGTGGGGAGGACGTGGCCGCCAGCTGGGAGCTGGTTTCAACAAGTCATTCTTCTCTTCTTTCATCCTGCCTCACCTTCATCCCGGCTTCCCCAGGAAGGCCTGGTTCTCCCACTGCACCCGGTCGCCCCTGCAAGAAAATGCCATCAGTCTCTCCTAGGGCAAGGACTGGTCCCTGGTTGTCAGTGAGGGGATACCTGGGGCCCAGAGAGAGCACAGGCTGTGCGGGGGTCACACAGCACGGGAGAGGCAGAGGCAGGGCAGGCGGCAGCGGCTCAGAGCCATCGGGGCTGGGGCACGGGCTGGCTGAGCCTCAGGGCTACCCGGAGGCGGCTGGAGCCTCTCCCTCCCCGCGAGTGTGGTTTACCACATTGGGAGCCCCTTGGCAAGCGCGAGGAGGAAAATTTCACGATTCACATGACGGGGGGGAGGAAGCCCACGGAGGCCACGTTGGGGGCCAAACGATTCTACCCTTCTTTCTGCAGCCAGGACACCAGGGTGGGAGGGGTCCTGAGGTGTCACCATCGGCAGGGCTGCAGCCCTGGCATAAACCCGGGGCTGCTTTTCCCTCTGGGTAAGGCAGGGGTGTCTGAGGCCCCTTCCAAGCTCACGGGCCGGATCTATGGTCAAACCTCTGAGCAGGGGTGAAGCCCCAGCAAGGTCACGGACAGGAAGCATTGCTGCTTTCGGTGGTGCCAGAAGAGACACTGCCAATCCCCCACGAGGATCCTGGCACCCCTGCGTCCCACCAGTGCCCCGGACCGGGAGCCCAGTGCCTCACCTAAGCCACCGGGATGGATCTACCCTCTCTGTCAGGGCGTCACCCTTCAACCTCTGCAGCACGCGGTTCACAACCGCCTCCCTCGGCTGGGACAGGGAACGGCACACAGGAGGACTGGGAGGGACCAATGTGTCCCCAGCAGCATCAGGGGACGAACAAGGGTCCCTCACACTCACCTTGGGTCCCATCTCTCCTGGAGGCCCGATTGGCCCCTGGGGTCCCTGAGGGCCCTGGAAGACAGACAGACACACACAGTTGGGAGCAGCCAGCCTGGCCTCTCTCTGGGGTGTGAGGCTCGATAATGCAGCCTGAAGGGGTGAAGGAGGGAGAGGACCCCAGAACCCGGGACTCTGCAGCCCACCCCGGCTACACGGAGGGTCCCGGTGCCTGCAGCTGCCCCTCACCACTCGCCTCGGTCGTATCCCCTTTGGTCCAGCTGCACACACTCTTCTGTTTTACCTGAAGCCCAGGTGGGCCCTTCCCTGTCTAGAAACCTCCTGGCTCTTGAGCCTTGCCCACTCTGTTCTCCCTGCCTGGAATGCCCTTCCACCTCAGATCTACCTCTAGAAACTTCCACCCACCCCCACCCCCACCCCCACCCCCTGCCAATCCATCATTCCAACAGCAACTCCTTGGGCCTCACGATGTGGGCACACAGCAGCGCCCTGGGGACGGGAGCCTCTGTCCCCTCCTCGCCACCTCCTGGAGCACCACTCTCCAGCCTCCTCGCTCCCTGGTGGTCCCCTGCACCCATCCTTCCAGGGGCATCTTCCGAAGGGCAAGGCGATCACCCCCTCTGCTTCAAACCCTTCAATGGCACCCCACTGCCCTTGGGACAAAAAGCGGACGCTCCACGGCTCCTCCTGCCTCCCCGAGGTCCGGCCGTCCCCACTCCAGCCAGTTCAACTCCGCAGTTGCTGGTCAGCTGGTTACGTGTTATTTTGTTCTTGCTTTCCCTCCCTCCCTTCCTCCCTCCTTCCTTCCGTCTTCCACCGCACTAAGCACTCTCCATGTATTTCCTCATTTCATCTTCACAACACCATGGCAAGGTGGAGACAATCGCCACATTTTCCTGTGAAACCAGCTGGAGGGCGAGTGAGCTGAGACTCCAACCCAGAGCTCGTGCTCTCTCCACCAGCCAAGGTCTGGCCCACGGGGGTCTCGGTCCAACCGCTCTCCTCGTCTGAGCACCTGGCTGGTGCCTGCAGGTGCCAGGGCCAAAGACACAAGAGAAGGAGGGCAGGGCACTTACCGGTTCTCCTGGGAGGCCCTTGGTGCCTGGGGGGCCCGAGGGACCCGGGATGCCCTGCAGAGACAAGGCAAAGGTGACCTTAGTCCCACCATGGCCTTCTGCACCTCCTGTCCGCTGACCTCGGGCAAGCTGTCATAGGGTATTAGGGTCCTAACCCCTCCACCGGGTGACAGATGGGACAGCTGAGACCTGGGGACATGCTGGAGGGGCTTCAGTGCAGGGCGCAGGCAGCTGGGACCTTTGGAGTTTCCACGGAAGGACAGGAACTTGGTTAAAGCGGCTCTTACCTACCCCGCAAAAGCCCCACCTAGAGAATTTCAAGAACCGGGGCTACTTACGGGAAAGCCTCGCAGGCCCAAGTGGCCTCGCTCACCAGCCGCACCCTGGAAGCACATGTGGGTCATTAGAGGCACATATCACAGAGCAGGGAGGGGCCCGGCGGCTGGCCTGCTCGGCCGTGGCCTGACATACCTGCTGTCCAGGCCGGCCCGGTCTGCCCTGCGGTCCTGGAGGGCCCTGCGGGAAGCAGAGCAGGTGAAGGTGGGAGAGGGTGCTTGGGAGGTCCCCTCACCAAGAAGGGACCCGCCCCTCCAAGGGAGATCAAAGGAACCCATGAGATCGCGGAGCCCACCCCTCTGCCCATGGTGCAGGCGGGAAAACTAAGGCCCAGGGAGGGGCGTGGCTCGCGGGGCTCTGGGGGGGGCACCGAGGACCTCTGGCACTGATGCTGCCAGCGGCAGAGTCTCAGCTCCCAGGGGCCCTGGTGGGGCTTGGGGTCCGGGAAGGGGTCACAGGACGTGTGCAGTTCCTTCTCACTGTCTCTTTCCTGCTTTCCCTTGCTCTGGGCTTGCAGTGGGGCCCAGCAGAAGCGGAGGGCTGAGCTCCGGGAATAGGCCCTGCAGCCTCTCCGGGGCTCCCCGCATCCCTAAGGGGCCTGGCGCTGAGGACGGTGTGAGCCGTGGTTCTCGGATTCCAGGCCCAGCGTGGGAGGTGTGAGGGAGGGCAGACCACAGGGGTCGGTACCTTCAGGCCCCTGGACCCCTGCTCCCCAGCTGGTCCGTCCGGTCCTCGGGGGCCCTGGAATAGGAAAAAGGGACTAGCGCACTGGACAGCAGGGGTCTCCCTTGGGCTGGGAACCAGGAGGGCGGGGCTGCCCGGAGCCTGGGCTCCCCTCTCCTGGCACTTCCCACACGCTCTCTCCTGCTGGAGGTCACCCTCGTGCAGCGCCTGCAGAGATGGCTCTGCAGATAGACTCTGCTAGAAGCCTTACCCTTCCAGAACAGGCCTGGTGCATGAATGGCCCTGTTTAAAGAGACCCTGGGGGTCACTGAGGCAGCCCATTTCACAGACGTGGAGACTGAGGGCCAGAGTTGAGATAACATGGCCAAGTCCCCACGGCCAGCTCTTCAGACTCTGCTGCCGCACGCTCTTCCCAGAGCACATGTGGGGCAGAAACGTACGTGGACCACAGACCTTTGTGGAAAGTGACAGAGCAAGACCTGGGGAGGCTCTGCATGTGGCCGGATGTGTACGGCAGCCCCCTCCTGAGCCAGCTGTGCAACTGAGCTGGCAGCTCACAGAGCAAGATCCAGCATGAGGAGGGGCAGGAACAGGGCAGGGGTGTGACAAGGGAGCAGAGTCAGGCTGCTGTTCCCTGGAGCCCCAGGCTCAGGTCTGACCCCCGAGACAGGGTCCCCGACTGCTGGGAGGCCCCGGAGGCAGGTGGAGTCCAGCCCCTCCTCCCACTGCACGGATGAGAACAACGAGGCCCAGCCAAGGGAAGCGGCCCAGTGTCCCCTCCAGGGTTCCACCCACTGCTTCACATGTCCCCTCCAGGGGGATTCCTGCAGAGACACAGACGGGATGGGGTCTCCTGGAAAAGGCTCCTGGAGAACACTGTGGGGAGGTTGTTCGGTAGGGGTCAGAAGAGGCCCATGTTGGGGGCACGAAGAGCGTCCCGTGAAGGTGATCCCACCCCAGCCTGGGAGCCCGGGGACCCGCCTGCGATTCTCCCCCAGACGAAAGGAGCTGGGCAGTGTCCGGGTGGAGGAGGATGAAGAATGAGAAAACTAAATGAAAAAAATTGTCTAAAAATCAAATAAAGAAATTCTCAATAGTTGAGCCAGAAAAAGTGAAAATCCTACTTCTCAGCCACCTGGAGTTTCCAGTGCTTGAATTTCTCACACAGCCTTAACAGGACCCCACTGATTAAGTAAGCCTGGCGCGGGAGGCCGCGGCCGAGGCCAGCAACGCCAGGCATAGGGCTGCTCAGGAAATGTGTCTTAGGGACAAGTAACTGCTCCTCACTGAGCCTCAGTTTCTCATCTCTGAAACGGGCAGGAAATCCCTCCCTGAGGCGGCAGCTAATGCAGCAGGCGGCCCAGCCCTGACACGCAGGAAGGGCTCGGGAAAGGCTGGCTCCGTCCCAGCCGGGCTCTGCAGAGGCAGCGATACGGAGGAGTGGCCTGGCGAATCTGGACTTGGGCCCGTCCTCAGAACAGGCAGCCTACGTTACGCTGTGTAAAACCAGCTGAGCGTTTACACAGATTCCAGACGAGGTCTGATGAAGAACGAGCCAGGTTCCAGCAGAACGAGCCATCGCCAGGAGGTATTACAGGGCTCGTGCCCTAGTCCTGGGAGCTGGGGTCAGGGTGCTGTTCCCTGGTGCGCTGGCTGGTTTGCTGTGTGACCTCAGAAAAATCCCTTTCCCTCTCTGGGCCTCAGTCTCAGGGTCACATGGACACTGTCAGAACCCATGTTAGACTTAACACCCCCAATTCATGGCCATAGGTCTGGAGTCAGATTGGGGTGGGGCGTCCAGGTCACAGAAGCCAGGACAGAGGCTGAACTGATGGGTGGACAACTGAGCCCTCCTGAGAGGTGGCCTCTGGCTCTGTGTCTAGCTGAGGCACAAACTCCCTAGAGAGGGGTAGGTCTGAGAGTGGCATGGAGGCTCAGAGGAGTCGGGGGCTTGGCCTGAATCGCACAGCACGCTTCCGGGAGAACAATTACGTGATCTAATAATAACAGTAACAATAGCAACGGCAGCAACAGGGAAAGCTATTATCCTCATTTGACAAATAAAGACACGGGCTCGGGCTGGAGGTGAACTTGCCTGTGGTCACAGCCTAGTTAGGGGAGCAGGAGGCAGAATTTGAAACTCAGCCGATGCTCATTTTTTTCACCACTACCTGTCACTGCTCATCAGAAAGGGAGTGAGCTCCCTGTCACAGGTGGTGTGCAGCTCAGGACCTAGAGGAGCCTGCCAGGGAGGTTGCGCACTGGGACAGGGAGTTGGAGAGGACAGACGTCCCCAGTCCCTATTATCTGGGAGAACCCGCTATCCCAGTGGGGCATCAGACGGCTCCAGGAGGAGCTGGCCTGGCTTGGGAGGGAGAGGCCACCAGCTTCCCTGCGCCCCCAGCTCCCCTGGGCAGGGAGGAGCGAGGGCAGCTGCATACTCCAATCCTTGCTCTGGCCCCAGTCCTGCCCTCCTTCCTCAATGAACGTGGGCAGGCCCGCCCTGCCCCATCCCGCTGGAGGCCAGCCTGGGCTTCTGTCACAGCCACAGGTCTCCTCTCTTGTATCTGCTCCCCGAGGAAGATGTTTGCAGCCACAGCTGGGGCTGCCCTCCAGCCAGGCCCGGGGTCAGGCTTGGCAGGGAGGAGCCCGTGCCCAGGATAGGAACTCTGGCCAGCTACAGTTCTTGTGAAAAGGGACAGACGAGGGACAGGGGTGAACACATGCTACCACTGCTTCCTGCTGCTGCCCGGGCTGGCGCGTGCCAGGTTTGAGGCGCTCATTAAGCGATTGAATCCCTGCAGCCAGCCCACCAGGCTGGTTCCGTTGCTCACCCATTTTACAGAGGAAGAACTGGAGGCCCGGGGAGGGGAAAGCAATTGCCTGAGGTCCAAGAAGAGCCGGGATTTGAGCCCAGGGCTGCTAAGCTAGCCCCAACTCACAGAACAGTGTTGGCAGGAAGCACTTCAGGCCCCCCACTAGGGATCCCCAGAATCCTAACTGCCCCCTGGGAAGGAGGAATTAGTCACCCACCTGAGCGCCTGGGAGGAAGGCCCAGAGAGGTTAAGAAACCGGCCTGAGGCGCCACAGCCGGTAAGTGGGACGGCTGAGACTTGATTCTAGGCCCGCCTGACCCCCAGAGCCCCCACTATTCTGTCTGGGGCTGGCGGGCCCAGGCTCTAGCCAGCAGCCCCGCCAAGAGCAGAGCATTGGGCCTCCCTGCCCCCGGCCGCACAGGCTCAGTGCTCGTTCTTCCTGGGGCACATGGCGGGTTGGGCAGCACCCAGGCAGGAAGGCAGGCAGACCGCCAGATCCATTCCCCTTGGCACATCTGGGGAAACTGAGGCCTTTCTGAAGGCACAGGGCAAACCAGGAGCTGATTTAGCACTTGCCCAGAAGTGAGCTCTTTTGCAGGCTCAGCGGGTACCTCCCTAGGTCCCCACCTCGGTGACCCCATCTGAGAGGTGGCCAAGGGCGGCCTATTGTGCAGCGGACCAAGGGGGCTGACCCCACAGGTTTTGCATTCCTGCCAGACCCAGCGGGGAGAGGGGCCCGTTTTCCGATGCTCCCCTCCCAGCCCCGGAGACTTTGATGTGGTTGGAAGCCTGGGTTTCCTCAAGCAGGAGATACATTCTTTGAGCCGCTGCTGGGAAGGGTGGTGGGATGGCTGGGGGGGGCAGCAACTAGTGGGGAGCCTTAGCCTCACATCTGGGGCAGGGCTGGGGGCCTGGGCCGGCACAGCTCACCCGCCAGTGAATGTGGCTTCCTGGCTTGGGAGGTCACACACACAGCATCAGGACGAAACCTGGCTGCCCTGGGGCCGCGGCCCACTCGAAGAGACCCAGAAGACACAGGCCCTGGAGAGGCCCTGCCTGGCCGGAGGAATGCCTCTTAATCTCCCCGCTCCCAGGCCGGCTGCTCAGGCCATCTGGTCCGGGGGAATTTTTAAAACCATTTGAAATCCAGCCAAGAGGAGAATAGTTATCACAGATCCCCTGTATGGAGCTTGGATATCAGGCCTGGGCTGCCCGCTCCACCTGCCCCATCTTTCCTCTGTACACTGAGGCCGCACGGCCCGGCACCTGTACAGCAGTTGGCAGCAGAAAGCCATCCCATTAACCGTCCCTGAATGATTGAAATAAAGCTGAATTCAGCACACAAAAGAGCTAGACTCCTGAGGTTCAAATTCCAGCTCTGTTACTTTCTAGCTGTGTAGCTTAAGGCAAGTGACTCAACCTCTCTGTGCCTCCCTCTCCTCATCTATAAAATGGGAATAATAGCACCTCCTGACAGGGAAGTGTTGAGGATTAAATGAGTTCAGGCATGTGATAGACAGTGCCTGACACAGAGTCAGTGCTGGTGACGATCCCTGGCTACTGTGCTCAGGCCAGCCCTTGTCTAAAACCTTCTGTGGCTCCCCATTACCTTTGGAGCACTGCTATAGTTTCTGAGGCCCTGACTCTCTTGGTGCCTGCTAAGTTTTGGCCCCATCCCTCCCCCCGTCCCTCTGGTGACCCTGGGGATCCCTAAATGTGCCATACCTTCTAACCTTAGGGCTTTCCCTACCAGTCCCTCTGCCTGAAACCTGGCATCAGCTCAAGCACTGCCTTTTCCTAAAATCCAGGCTGTCCACACTTCCCCCATCCACTCGTGGATGACCCTGCACTGTACCATCTGCGTCTGCCAGACAGGCCACGTCTGTCCTGTTCTCCATGGTATCTGCTGAGCTGCCAACAGCAGCTGGCATACAGTAGGTGCTAAATAAATGGTGGCTGAATGAATGAATGAACAAAGCACTGGTACCAGACAGCCCATCTGTGCCCGCAGGACGACAAGGCTCAGAAGTGGGCTGGAAAGATGGCAGGTGGGGGTGGGTCCCACACCGAGAGTCAGGACCAGGGCAATCTGGGAACCTTGCCCAGTGCTGCGAAAGTCACAGATCTCAGAGCGGGACAGGGACTGGGAGGAGGTCTCCAGCAGGTGGCCCTGTTCCAAGCATGTCCCCTCCCACCAGCGTCAGCCCCCAGGAGCTGGGCCCAACTTACCCGGCGTCCCTTTGCTCCTCTCATGCCTGGTGGGCCTCGAGATCCTGGAGGACCCTGGGGGAGGAGGAAGAGTTTGGAGAAGCCCCGTATTCAGGGAGTGTGGGGGCAAAGCCTGAAGGCTGCTAGGAGCAGCCCGGCCCCGCTGCCCCCCGTATTGAAGGACCGGACACCCGGCCCACCGGTAAAGCAGCCTCCAAGCCGCGGTCCTGGGCACCGCCCCTGCCGGGGGTTATGTAGGGCTCAGCCTCAACCTTTCCTGGGAATCCCGAGTGGGGAGAAGGCTCCGCGGATGAGCTACTTCCTCTGTCTTTCCCTCAAATCAACGAGAAGCTACAACAGCATCTCCGACCAAAGCTCTCTTCAAACTCCTATCTCCCTCTTTCTCCTCCATCAGTGAGAATGTGGTGATCCAAGTTCTGCCCCGAGCCCCTACCCTGAGGGCCGGCAGAGCCCCAGAAATACTCCCCCAGGGCAGAGGAGGAATAATCCAGAACGCAGCCCTAAGGTGCGCTCGGGAAGCAGAGGGCAGGTGGGAGAGGGACAGGAGGAAGGAGGCCGGGCAGGGAGGCAGGCTGGGAGCACTGAGAGGGCAGGAGCCTGGCCTGGCCAGCCCGCGTGAGAAGGAGCAGGGAGCGACAGGGAGAGGGACAGGAAGTGGGGC
>CAUYSK010053768.1:0-15030 GCA_963575035.1 Avahi laniger | reverse complement strand
CTGACAAACGGCTCGTCACCTTGCACCACCCTACCCCTCACTCCACCTGCATTGCCCTGAGCAGAATTATGCCTGGCACGTCACTGACACAACCGCAGTGTCACCCAGCCACCCTCAGAGTCAAAGAAGTGTCATCTCGGCCGGGCGCGGTGGCTCACGCCTGTAATTCTAGCTCTCTGGGAGGCCGAGGTGGGAGGATTGTTTGAGCTCAGGAGTTCGAAACCAGCCTGAGCAAGAGCGAGACCCCGTCTCTACTAAAAATTAGAAAGAAATTAATTGGACAACTAAAAATATATAGAAAAAACTAGCCGGGCATGGTGGCGCATGCTTGCAGTCCCAGCTACTCGGGAGGCTGAGGTAGGAGGATCGCTTGAGCCCAGGAGTTTGAGGTTGCTGTGAGCTAGGCTGACGCCACCGCACTCTAGCCCGGGCAACACAGTGAGACTCTGTCTCAAAAAAATAAAATAAAATAAAAAAATAAATGTATCAGAAAAGGTCAGGTGGCAATAAGTGCTACAATGAAAAATTAAACAGGAGAAGGATGAGACGGATGGGGCTACCTGTAATCTGTTTTAAATAAGGTGACAAGGGAAGGCCACTCTCTAGAGGACCAACCCTGAGCAAAGACCAGAGCCAAGTAGGGAGGTAGGGAGTAAATCACATGATTTCTCTGCCCCACATCAGGCATCCGAGGCTCCAAGCCCTTCATTGCCTGGTTTATTCCTGGACCCTCCCTCGGAGGACACTGCTGTAGAGTTCAAAATCAAAGCACTTTTCTGTGTGGTCCAACTAGCACAGAATAGAGGCAGTGAGTACATACCCGCCTTTCTCTTGGAAACATACACCACTTTTTACATAATAAAATTTTGCTGGAGACAGATGTCAGAGTGAAAAGTACATAATCTGGAGTCAAGCACTCTAGGTTCAACTCTTGGCTTTCCTACTCACTAGCTGCATGAACTTGAGCAAGTAATTTAACCTCTCTGCGACCTTATCGATAAAACAGGGTATAATATTAATAATACTATCTAGCCGATAGAAATAATAAATTTTAAAGACTTAACCAGTGCCTGGTACATAACAAGAGCCAAAAAGAAAATAGTTCTTATTGTTATTACTACGTATTATTGTTATTGCTACTGCTGCTAACTTAAGGGTCAGCCTCTTCCCAGTGTTGATTCAGATTGAACTTGTAGAATTTTCCTCAACTTTACTGAGGTATAATTGACAAATAAAAGTTGTACATATTTAAGGTGTACCCTGTGATGTTTTGATTCATGTATACATTGTGAAATGATTACCACAATCAAGCTAATTAACATACCCATCACCTCATGTAGTTACTCTGTGTGTGTGCACAGTGAGAATACTGAAGATCTAGTCTCTTAGCAAATTTCAAGTAAATATCATTATTAACTATAGTCATCATGCTACACATCATCAGAACTTATTTGTCTTGTAATTGAAAATCTGTACCTTTGACCAGCATCTTCCCATTTTTCCCACACACTGACCTCTGGTAACCACCCTCTACTCTCTGTTTCTTTGAGTTTGGCTTTTTTAGATTACACATGTAAGTGAGATCATGCAGTCTTCCTGTGTCTGGCTTATTTCTCTCAGCATTATGTCTTCCATGTTCATCCATGTTTTTGCAAATGGCAGGATTTCCTTCTTTTTAAGACTAAATGGTATTCCATTATGCATATATACCACATTTTTAATCCATTCTTCCATCAAAGGACACTTCAATGTTGACTATTGTGAATAATGCTATGATGATAATGGAAGTACAGATATCTCTTCAAGTTACTGACTTTATTCCTTTTGGATAAGTTCCCAGAAGTGGAATTACTGAAGCATATGGTAGTTCTATTTTTAATTTTTTGAGAAAACTCCATGCCATTTTCAATAATGACTATACCAACTTATATTCCCACCAACAAAGTATGAGTTCCCTTTTCCCCACATCCTCCGCAATACTTCTCTTCTGACTTTCAAAAATATTTTTTAAATTTTTAAAAAATTTATTTCAATAGATTTAGGTGGTACAAATGGTTTTTTTGTTATGTGAATGGATTGTATGGTGGTAAAGTCAGGGCTCTTAGTGTACCCATCACCGGTATAATGTACGTTGTACATGATTCTTCTGACATTTTGATAAGAACTATCCTAGCAAATGTGAGGTGATATTTTACTGTGGTTTTAATTTGCATTTCTCTGATTATTAGTAACATTGAGCACCTTATCATATACCTGTAGGTCATTTGCAATGTCATCTTTAGAAAAATGTCTATTCAGTTCCTTTGCCCATTTTTTAGTCAGGTTATTTTCTTTTTTTTTTTTTTTTTTTTTTTTTGCTATTGAGTTATATGTTCCTTATATATTTTGGGTATTAATCCCTTATTGGATATATGATTTGCAAATATTTTCTCCCATTCTGTAGGCTGACTTTTCGTTTTGTTAATTATTTCCTTTGCTGGGCAGAATCTTTTAAGTTTGATGCAGTGCCACTTGTTTATTTTTGCTTTTGTGCTTTTGGTGTCATATCAAAAAAAAATCATTACCAAGACCAATATCATGGAGTTTTCCCTTTCTTTTCTTCCAGGACTTTTATGGTTTCATGTCTTACATTTAAGTCTTTAATCCATTTTACTCAATTTTTGTGTATGGTGTAAGATAAGGCCCAATTTTATTTTTTTGCATATGGATATCCAGTTTTTCAAATGCCATTTATTGGAGAGATTGTCCTTTTCCCATTGTGTATTCTTGGCATCTTTACCAAAGATGAGTTGACCATATATGTGTGGATTTATTTCTAGGCTTTCTATTCTGTTCCATTGGTCTATCTGTCTGTTTTTATGCCAGTACTGTACTGTTTTGATTATTATAACTTTTTTAAATAATTTGAAATCAAGAAGTGTGATACCTTCAGTTTTGTTCTTGATCAAACTTGCTTTAGCTATTTGGGGTCTTTTATGGTTCCATATGAATTTTAAATTGTTTTTTCTATTTCTGTGAAAAATGCTATTGGGATTTTGATATTGATTGCATTGAATTTATACATTGCTTTGGACAGTCTGGACATTTTGATAATATTAATTCTTATGATCCATGAACATGGGATATCTTTCCACTTATTTGTGTCTTCTTCAAATTATTTCATCAATAATTTATAGTTTTTAGTGTATAGATCTTTCACCTCCTTGGTTAAATTTATTTCTAGAATTCGTAGGACTTTGAAGCCCTGATTAAAGCTTACAAATTGCTGCCCGTATTCTTTCAGCAATTACATCCTATTGGTGGGGAGAGGATGGGAAAAGAGTAATGGGGACCTACTGGTTTGAATCATGCAGTTGGAGCAGGCCTCTGTGAAGGGGCAGTATTGAGCTGAATGAAGAGGGTAGACAGACAAAATATTTTCATTATTAAGGAGATGCTCTTATAAGAATCAATATGTACCCAACTTGAAGATGCCTTTGGATTCACTTTTAACAACTCAACCAAATCAATGCAAAATGAAAGAAATTTTTCTACATCTGGAATGTTTGTCACATAACAAAAACAATTTATATGTGTTAGTGCTTCCCTTTTTAAGTCTTTCCTATTATCAAATACCTATATCAGGTATAAATCATTTCATGTATTATTGAAATGTAAAATCTTATCACAATGCATTGGTTCACAATAATAACAAACCTTGCATTTTTTATTATGTGAATTTTTTCAACAGCAAAATCTCTGAAAATTTTTGTATAACCCTATCACAGAAAAATGATTCCCTCTTTATTATTATGTTCACTCATTATTATTTTAAAATAAGTAAACAAAGTTATAAAAAATTATTTTTAAATTTTTTTAAAAAATAAGTTATAATTTGGAGAATTCACAAGAATTCCAAAGAATTGCCATTTTTTGTTCCTAAATTCCTAAGATAAATATCTATCAGGAAATTGGAAATGTAACTTTCTAGTGGGAAGAGACAGACAATAATATATGGAAAAAACAAATACATAGGAAAATTTCAGGTGGTGGTAAATGCTATGAAGAAAAAGCAGACTAAGGTGCTAGAGAGAGATGGGTGTTGCCTTAAATAAGGTGGTCAGCACTGAGGAAAACATGTAAGTAGATCAAGACAATAAAGTATGGGAAATCTGAGGACTGCTTTGAGCAAACACAAAGGAGGCAATGATGTCTGTAGACCTAGGGAGGAGGTAGCCATGAGTTTCAACTTGAAAATTCAGTGTTCGGAAGTTTTTCTGCAAGGAGAGAGGAAGATGTATTCCAGGCACCAGGAACTGCCTGTATAGAAGGAGGGAAACCGAACCTGCCTGAGCATGTTTAGAAATGACAAGGAGCTGGGTGTGGCTGCAGTGCAGGAGAGTGGCAGGTTGCTAAAGTGAGGGAGGTAGAATCAGGACAGATGTAGAATGCCTTGCATCCCATGCTGGGGAGTTTAGCTGATAGGAAACCGCAATCACATCCCAGATCTGATCAGGTTAACTTTGTGGACGGCACCGTGGGCACAGTGGGTGCTGAAGGGCTTAAGTCACCTTCACAAAATCCCTACCAGGATTGTAGCACAAACCGCAACAGCACACATCCTAATTTTCCTGCCTGTGCCTTTGTACTTTTGAGTCACCTGTTTCTTCCTGGCAGCATGGACAGAGATCCTAGTTGCCTAGCCCAATATCCATGTCCTGTCTCTTGCGTATTAACAGAGTTCCCAGCTCTAACAAAGCACTAAGCTAGTTGGAATGAAGACCATAATTCCCAGCCCCCCTCATACCTACAGCTGAGTTGTAGCTATGAAATATAAATAAAAGTATTGTGAAGCTGTCTGGAAATCTTAAAAAAACCACTGGATCGTGCCTTCACCCTTGCTCTTTCTTTAGCCCTTTTATTTCCCTGGTTGGAACCAGGTTTTCTGTTAAAGAGGTTGTTGGCATGATGGTTGGAACTTGAGCCATCACCTTGGACCAACAAGATGGAAGAAAAAAGAAAGAGCGAACCTAGGTCCCCACCAATCTATCACATTTAGGACACTCTCATTTTGAGTTTTCTGTCACTTGGAGCCAAAGTCCTAGACAAGAAACAGATGTGTGTTCTTTTGGTTTTGTTTTTATTTTGCAAATATCTTCATCTTCAAATGTTGCTGCCTTTGTGAAGAACAGTTTATTCCAATGGACCGAAAGTTTAGAGGAGGACACAGTACTCCCTGGAAGCAGTCATGCTAGGCACACCAGGTGAGGTGTACCAGCCGCAGCCTCCCATGGCACTCCCACATTGGCAGTACAACTGGTTGCATCTGCTTTGTTGTATCATACTGGTCTCACGAGGCCCATCTTATTTGCCTTTGGGAGAAATGCTTAGACAGGATTGCCTTGAGAATTACATTTATCCTTCATTCACTATTTATTGAGCACTTACTACAGGTGCTCTGTGCATTCATCCAACCATCCATCTGTCCATCCATCCAGTAAAGATCTATTATCTTTTGCTCTGTGCTAAACTTGTGCTAAGTACTTTGTAAATACAGGAGGACTTGGCCGGGCGCGGTGGCTCACGCCTGTAATCCTAGCTCTCTGGGAGGCTGAGGCGGGTGGATCACTCAAGGTCAGGAGTTCGAGACCAGCCTGAGCAAGAGTGAGACCCCGTCTCTACTAAAAATAGAAAGAAATTATCTGGACAACTAAAAATATATATATAGAAAAAATTATCCGGGCATGGTGGCGCATGCCTGTAGTCCCAGCTCCTCGGGAGGCTGAGGCAGGAGAATGGCTTGAGCCCGGGAGTTTGAGGTTGTTGTGAGCTTGGCTGATGCCACGGCACTCTAGCCAGGGCAACAGAGCCAGACTCTGTCTCAAACAAAAAAAAAAAAAAAATACAGGAGGACTTGGGCCTCATTTTTAACCTCAAGAGATACAGAAGTCTTCAGAAGACAGATAGATAATCAAAACAATACTACAAAGGGTTAGAGGTACTGGGACAAAAGTGTGCAACTAATTTAATGACATCACAAACGAGGTAGTAGGGAGAGTGAGGATATGGTGTGTCAAAAATGGCTTCAGCATAGAGATGATACCTGAGCTAGATAGGAAAGAAATGCTGGCCAGGCAAAAGTCACATGGGGTGCAGGTGGGGGGTTGGGTCAAAAGGCACCAAGGCAGGAACCATCATTGGCCCTTAAAGAAAGGTAAGTAGTAGTCACTACACGTGTGGTAAGACTGAGGTCTGAGGTTCACTGGATGAGGGGCAAGGGTCCACTGAAGGATTAGCATCAGGGAAGAAATCTGACCTGAATTTAAGTGTTTAAAAATGTATGCAACAGTAGTATAGAGAATGGATTTAAAGAGGGCATGTTTTTAAGCTTCACAATCAGATATATTTGTTTTTCACTAAATATGTCTAATGTTTTAATGTTTTATTGTTATGGTACACTCCAAAGAGGTCAAAGCCCTAGAGTCGAAAGATCTCAACTAAGGTTTATGCTCTGTCATTCCCAGCCCAGGTGGTCTTGAGCAAGTCATTTAACTGCTTTGAGCCTCAGTTTCCTCAATCTGTAAAATGGGGATAATAGCCCACCATGCAAAGTTGTTATGAGGATTGAATGAAACAAATTGTGCGAAAGCACCTTGTAAATGTTACATAACCATGCAAATGCACAAATTTATTGTTCTTTTGTTTTGAAGGACATTTTTGTCAAGGCATTATTATAACCAAATAAAACTCACAGTAACGTTAATGTCTAACCAGGGAATTTGGAGGTGACGGGCTTTTTCTGTTAGACTAGATGGACAGGGCTGGGCCTTGGAGCACAGACAGACCCGGAGGACAGGAGATCATTCGTCTATGAGGTGGGAACCTGCGGCCTTGAGGCCACATGTGGCCTTCTGCATCCTTGAGTGTGGCCTTTTGACTGAATGCAAATTTTACAGAACAAATCCTTTTAATAAAAATGATACAGAATGAGCACCACAAGCTAAGGTCCAAGCAAAGTACAAGGTCCAGGTGCCCATGTAGGCAGGAGAAAGACACAATCAGCAGAGGTCCAAATGAAAACTGCAGGACAGAGGTCTGAGCCATGGGACAGGTAGTATAAGAGTTTGACAGGCAGGAATGAGGAGCCCTCTCTGCAAAGACTTTGGTTTGTTCATTCAACAGACCTATATTGAGTACCAATTACATTTGAGGCTCTAGGAACACAAAGTTGAATAAGTTAAGGAGCTCACAAGCCAGTGAGGAAGACAGACACGAGATAATTCTAATACAACACAGGAGGCGCAGCTAATCCAGACTAAGTTGTGCCAGGCATACTTCTGGAGAAAGTGTCAGAGTCTGAGCAGAGTCTTACCGGATGAATTGGCGTTAACTAGAGCCACCAAGTGCACTGAGTAGTGAAGACATGCCAGGTGGCAAGAGCAGTATGAGCAATGGCAGGGACGCAAGGAGCAGGAAATACAAGCAGTCTTATGTTTGCTGTGCCACAAATCAGGGACGAGGGTCAGGGAGGGCCGGCTGCAGGTGATGGGAGAGCAGGCTGGAGAAGTTGACAAGAGAGCTACCGGGGCCAGCCTAGGACAGCTGGGCCCTCACCTGGAAGGCCACAGGGAGCCCTGGGAGCATCAGGCAGATGAGTGATAGGACAGGAAGTGCACTACGCGGAGCCAAGAGGCTATGACTGCGGAGACAAAGCAAGGGACTTGGGCACAGAGGAGGCGGTGGACCAAGAAGACACAGAGGAACGAAGCAGGAAGCTGATGCTCAGAGTGAGGTCAAATCGAAGGAAGAGCACAGCCTGAAGAGGGAATGAGAAGGAAGTCAGAAGTGTGCAACAGAGATAGCGGAAATGATTATTAATATTAAGGTTTAAATCTATATTGACAGAGAAAGATATCCACTAAATATTGTCAAGTAAAAAAGGATTAAAAGACAGTATTTCACAACTTGTGTGAGATGACTTCATTTAAAAATGCGTTGTGCTGAGTCTTAAGTTCAGCTGATAAAAAATGTATGTGTATACAGGTGGGTACGCACACTCAGAGAAAAGTCTGGTAGGATAAACACAAATTTAGCTATGTTTGCAGATTTTCTCTGGGTGGTAGAATTCCAGGTAACATTTACTTTCTTCTTTACAGCTTTCTGTATTATCTTTTAATTTTCCCATTTGGCATGCATTATCCTTATAATAAGAAAAAAAATCAATAAAGCTATTTTTCCATTTTGAACAAAATAACGTTAAAAAATCCCAATGAAAACCTTACTAAGTCACCTCTTGCTTCCACTCTTCAATTGTTCCTCGTTGATCAAGCACCTTGACACAACCCACAGGGTCTTCCGTGATGTGGCTCCCACCGTGAGAATATTGGCTACTGACCACCATTCTCCCCACGTGGCCTCCCCACCTCACACTGAGGAACACTGAGCAAGTGCACCCCTGACCTACCCTGCTGTTTCTCCCTGTGAGTATCTCCCACTCCCTTTTTGGCTGCTAATTCTTCCCCCCTCTTCCTAATGAATGATTGCTCTCCTGCAAGACTCAGCCCAGGCACCTCTCCTCCCAGAAGCCATTTCTTGATCTCCCCATCTGAGCTCAGTGCTCCTACTGCACCCAACACATGTCTAGATCACGGCACCGCCACATTGAATTCTGCTTGGCTGTGGGGTGTGTGTGGGAAGAGTGTCTTTCTCCATCACTGCATGATGTGTCTTTTTCCACTCTCTCCAGCATTCTGGCCCACAGTGAGACTCAAAACTTTTGGTTAGTTAAATGGATTTTTTGAGTGATGCATGAATCAGGAGAACTTGTATTTGTATAAATACAGGTTGTATTTTACTAGAGCGTGTAACAGTGGACCCATGAAGATTTAGAAAAGGAGGGTGACAATCACACTCTAATTCAGTAGTAGCCCTCCTCTCTTCTTTTCTTCCTCCTGTTTTGTCTCCTTCCTTTCTTTTTCCTCTTTCATACCTACACCCACATTCTAGGAAAAAATACTTGCTAGAAAAGTGTTTCTCAAATTTTGATGCATGAAAGAATTACCTGGGAAGCTTGTTGAATTCAGATTACCAGGCCCTTCCATCGGTTATGATTTCTTAGGCCAAGGATGGGACCCAAGAATCTGCATCTTAACAAGTGTCCCAGATAATTCTGATCCTACTTTGACAAACACTAGCTTAGAAAGGGTGCGAGTCTTCATTTTCCTTACCTACTAAAATAACTGAGGGAGGTGTAAATGGTGTTATCTATAACATTCTCCATTCCCCAGTGATATTCCCTGATACTACAAATTCAAATACATCTCATTGATTCAGACCTCATATACACACTAGGATACAGAGCACTTTTCTGTGTAGTTTCAAGTATGTACTGTGGCTAAGAAACGTCTTCCCAAGGCTTCAGTGTGCCTGACTCACAAGTGCGGTGACTTGGTCTCATTACACATCATAACAATAATTATCAGTATATCATGACCACAATAACTGCCATTTATTAAGCCCCTACTAGGTGCCAGACTCCAAGAAAAATATTTTTCTAGCATTGTGTCACTTAATACAGCAACTGCACGAGGTAGATACTATCATTGTCCCATTATCCCAATGAGAAAACAGAGAGTAAGGGAGGTTGGGATCAAGGTCATGAACTTGTAAGTGGTAGAGCCACTTGAACCCAGGCTGATCTAACTGCAAACCCCATGTTTTCCCACTAAGGATCCTGATTTACTCTCCCACCAAATATTTCCTATAAGAATAATAATCACCATATTAATAATAGTAACACTACATTACTACTTGCATTAAAATAAATTTTAGAAGTATCAAAGACCTACAGGTAAAAAAAAAAAAAAAAGACCTAAAAGTAAAAGATGAAACATGAAACGTATTAGAAGGACTTCAGGAACCACACAAGATAAAGCCCACTGTATCCCATCTCTCCCTCTTCTCTAGTTTCAACTAAAAACTATGAACAAAATATAAAAAGAAACATCCTGAAAAGTAAACAAAAGCAGGGAGAGGGAATGGGAATCAAACTTGGAATAGCAAACAGTACAAGCATAAGTTTCCCACATTTTCCTCCCTCTGCTCTTGTGCCCCCATCATGGAACTGTGGTGCTGGCCGTGCAGGCAGCCAAAGCCATGTCTATGGCCGAGATGCCCGGCTCCTGTAGTCTCAAGGTATGGAAAGAGTCCCTGTTTTCTTTTTCTGTTTTTCCTTTTGCTTCTTTGGCTTGAAGGTGAGTCCCAATCCTGGAGCTATGCTGCATCATGAAGGGTACAACAGATAAAACTATAAGCAAAACCCCATCTTCCTGGCCAGAGTATCAGAAAAAGAGTCCTTTATGAGCCAGATCAGAGGAGAAAAAAATTCCCTAATTCTGTGTATGAACCTGCACAAGTCCCAGGCTTAACCTTGAGCTGTGCATGCACAGCAAAGACCCAAAAGTAGCATAAAAAGGCTTTGAGAACTGAATTACGATTTAAACCACCACCCAAGTCTCAGATGAAGCCTAGTGGCATAAACATTGGACAGACAGCAAAGGTTTAAAAACTAAACTTATATTGGAACAACTACCCCCAGAAGATGATATAGAACTTGTGATCTGAACCTAATGGGACCTACTGAAACATATAAATCAACATTTTCCAGAGATTTTAATAAGACTCAGAGTCTCACGAAATAATATTTTTAAATCACCAGAATACAATTCAAAATTACTCGGTGTACAAAGAAGAAGGAACACATGTCTAATTCTCAAGGGAAAAGATAATCAAAAGACAGCAACCCTGGCCGGGCGCGGTGGCTCACGCCTGTAATCCTAGTTCTCTGGGAGGCCGAGGCGGGCGGATTGTTTGAGCTCAGGAGTTCGAAATCAGACTGAGCAAGAGCAAGACCCCGTCTCTACTAAAATTAGAAAGAAATTAATTGGACAACTAAAAATATATAGGAAAAATTAGCTGGGCATGGTGGCGCATGCCTGTAGTCCCAGCTACTCGGGAGGCTGAGGCAGAAGGATCGCTTGAGCCCAGGTGTTTGAGGTTGCTGTGGCCTAGGATCACACCACGGCACTCACTCTAGCCCGGGCAACAGAGTGAGACTCTGTCTCAAAAAAAAAAAAAAAAAAAGATACAACCCTTAGATGATTCAAATGTTGTAATTATCAAATAAAGACATTAAAGTATCTATCATAACCATGGTTCATGAGATAAAGGAGAACACTATTGAAATGAATGGCAAGATAAAAGTTCTCAGTAGAGAAATATAACCTATAAAAAGAAGCAAATGGAAATTTTGAAACTGGAAAATATGTAATCTGAAGTAAAAGATTCACTGGGTATTTCACTAGCAGAATGGAGATGACAGAAGTTAGAGTCAGTAAACTTGAAGACAGATGAGTAGAAATTATTCAATCTGAATAATAAAGGGAATAAAGATTGAAAAACAATTAATAGAGCGATACACACTTGTGGAACAATATCAAAAGGTTTAACAATCACATCATTGGAGTCCCAGAAGAAGAAAAGAGATTGGTAAAGAAAAAACATTTGAAGAAATAATGGCAAAAAATTCCCAAATTTGTTGAAAGACATAAACTTACAGATTTAAGACACTTAATAAATTCCAAACAAAAGAAACTCAAAGAAAACCATGCCCAGACACATCATAATAAAACTGTCAAATACAGCAGGTCCTCAAGTAACATTTTGTTCAACATCATTTCATTATAAAGTTAACAAGAAAAAAAATTGATTCTCACCATGGAGTCTCCGTGTTTTCCCCATGTTCACATGTGTTTTCTCTGGTACTCTGGTTTCCTTCCACATCCCAAATATGTGTACAGTAGGTTAATTGGAATGTCTACATTGTCTCAGGATGAAAGAATGTGTGAGTGTGACCTGGGATGGAATAGCATCCGTCCAGGGTTGGTTTCCACCTTGCACCCTGAGCTACCAGAATAGGTTCTGGCCACTCACAACCTCGAACTGGAATAATTTGGTAAATAGTTATATTACTTATTTTTATTAAGCTTTCTTAAATGTATGTATAGCTCACATTTATTTCAATGTTTAACATTAGAAGTGTTTTGGTTTTTATTTAGAATTTTGATGATGTTTTTGTGACCAGAAATATGCCATAAGAACTTAACTCGTTTATATCAATTAGCCTATGGTAGAATTAATTTTGGTATATGTCATTTCGCTTAAAGTCACTATTTCCAAGATGACATTAGGTGAAGACTTACTGTACAAAAAAAAAATATATATATATATACACACACACATATATATACACACATGTGAAAATCTTGAAAGTGTCTAGAGAAAAACAACACATTACTTCTCAAGGAACAATGGTTCGAATGATTATTGATTTCTTATCATAAACCATGGAGGCTAGATGAACAACATCTTTAAAGTCCCAAAAGAAAAGAACCTTCACCCAAGAACTGGTGAAAATACCTAAAAGGAATAAAAGTGAAATAAAGACATTCTCAAATGAAGGAAATCTAAGGTAGTTTGTCTTCAGCAGACAGGCTCTAAAACACATCCTAAAGAAAATTCTTAAGGCTAAAGGGAAGTGATACTAGAGGGAAACTTAGAACTTCAAGAATGAAAGAAAAGCAACAGAAATGATAAAAATATGAATAAAGTAGAATATAATTTTTCTCTTAATCTCTTTAAAATATGTATGACTATTGAAAGCAAAAACTATAGCATTGTCTGGTGAAGTTTTCAACATATGTAGCTATAATAAATATGATACGTATAATATAAAGGGGGAAGCATTAAGAAATCTATGTGATTGTAAAGTTTTTACATTTTACCTAAAGTAGTAAAATATTAATTCTAAGTAAACCATAGAATCTTAGGCATGTATGTTATACTTCCTAGAGCAAATATGAAAAAAAAAATAAGTAAATAAACAAATAAATAAAGGAAATAGAGTTATAGCCAAAAAGCCAATTGATAGATTGAAATAAAATACTAAGAATATATGAATAATCTGAAAAAAGTCAGAAAAAGAAGAACCAAGAAGCAAAAACTGAGAGAGCCAACAGAAAATGAATAATAAAACAGTAGACTTAAATTCAAATGTATCAATAATTATATTAAATATAAATGGTCTAAACAGCAATTAAAAAACAAAGGTTGCCAGATTGGATTTTTTTTTTTTTTTTTTTTTGGTACACAGGTTTCCCTCTGTCACCCAAGCTTATGTGGCCTGTGCAGTGGCCTGATCACAGCTCACTGTAACCTCAAATTCCTGGGCTCAAACAATCCTCCGATCTCAGCCTTCCAAGTGGCGAGGACTACAGCCACATGCCACCACACCCAGCTAATTTTTTTATTTTTTGTAGAAATGAGGTCTCAGTATGTTGCCCAGGCTTGAACTCCTGGCCTCAAGCAATCCTCCTGCCTCAACCTCCCAAAGCACTGAGATTACAGGTGTCAGACACTGGGCCCAGACAGATTTTTTAAAGACCCAACTACATACTGTGTATAAGAAATGCATTGTCTTAGGATTCAGATTACAAGTCAAAAAAAAAGAAAGAAAGAAATTCACTTATTTATTTTTTAGAGATGGGGCCTCTCTATGTTGCCCAGGCTGGTCTCGGAACTGCTGGGCTCATAAGATCCTCTCGCCTCAGCCTCCCGAGTAGCTAGGACTACAGGCACATGCCACTGTACCCAGCAAAAAAAACACTTTCAATATAGAGACATATATTGATTGAAAGCAAATGAATAGAAAAAGAAATACCAGAACATTAATCTAAAAAAATGTAACATGGCTATGTTAACATCAGACAGAGTAGACATCAGAACAAGAAATATTACCAGGTATAAAGAGGGACATTATCTAATAACGAAAGTGTCACTTGGTCACTTCACCAAGAAGACATCACAATCCTAACAGTGCATGTACTTAAAATAAATCTTTAAAATACATGAAGCAGAAAAACTAACAGTATCGAAAGGAGAAATAGATAAATCCACAATCATACTTGGAAAGTTCAACATTCCTCTTTCAGTAATTAATAGAACAAGAACAGAAAATTGGTCGGGATATATAAACCTGAATACTCTCAACCAACTTAATCCAATTGACATTTCTAAGCATGCCACCCAACAACAGCAAAATTCTTTTTCAGTTCACAAGATGGTTGATATTCTGGGCTACAGAATAAACTTTAACAAATTTAAAAGAATTGAAATTGAACAAATTGTGAACCATATCCTATCCTACCACCCTATTAGTAAAAATGGTCCCTGACTTACTAGGTTCCGATTTACAACTTTTCAATTTTACAATGGTGCAAAAGCAATACTCATTTAGAAGAAACTACTTCAAATTTTGAATTCTGATCTTTTCTGGACTAGTGATATGCAACATGATATTGTCTCGTGATGCTGGGCAGCAGCAGAGAGCCACAGCTCCCACTTAGCTATGCAGTCACAAGGGTAAACAACCGATCCTCTATGGCTGCTGTCCCCAAACCCCGGGCTGAGGACCATACTAGTCCGTGCGTGGGCTGTTAGGAATCAGGCTGCACAGTAGGAAGTGTGCACGGGCAAGCGAGTAAAGTTTCACCTGTATTTACAGCCGCTCCCCATCGCTGACATCACTGCCTGAGCTCTGCCTCTTGTAAGATCAGCAGAGGCATTAGATTCTCATAGGGGCGCAAACTCTACTATAAACTGTGCATGCGAGGATCTAGGCTGCGCGCTCCTTATGAGAATCTAGTGCCTGATGATCTGAGGTGGAACTGAGGTGGGAACACTAGAGCTGGCGAGCAGCTGCAAATACAGATTATCTTTAGCAGAGAGGTTTGACTGCACAGTAAATGCAATGTGTTCGAATCATCCCGAAGCCATCCCTGCCTCAATGCCCCAGTCCGTGGAAAAATTTTCTTCCATGAAACCTATCCCTAGTGCCAAAAAGGTTGGGGACTGCTGCTCTATGATATACTGTGTTACCAGATGATTTTGCCCAACAGTAAGCTAATGTAAGTGTCCTGAGCATGTTTAAAGTAG
>CAUYSK010053767.1:0-30981 GCA_963575035.1 Avahi laniger | reverse complement strand
CTACTGTTCCTATCACAACTAGTCCTTTCCCAGCAAGTACTCTTGATGTTATAACTGGTACAACTGTTCCTGATACAACTTCTTCCTCTACAAGTACTAATACTGCTAACACTAGTGCTACTGTTTATACCACAGCCATACTCTCTCCTTCTGCTGATGCTAACACTAGTACTACTACTCTTAATACAACTATGCCTTCCCTTACAAGTATTACTACTGCTAGAACTATTTCAATCACTTCTTTTCTGACAAGTATTGCTGATGCTAGCATTAGTACTACTGCTGTTATTACCCCTACTCTTTCCCTAACAAATACTACTGATGTTAATACTAGTACTACTATTTCTAATATAACTACTCCTTTTCCAACAAATAATACTAATGCCAACACTAGTACTAATGTTTCTTTTATAACCACTCCCTCTCATGTAAGTACTCATGATACTAGCACTAATACTGTTCCAATTACAACCGTTCCTTCTCTTACAAATACTGATGCTAATACTACTAGCAATAGTTTTTCTATTATGACTACTCCTTCTCCAAGTGCTGATGCTATTGGCACAAGTAATACTATTCCGGTCATGACTACTTATTACCAAACTCCTCCCACCACTCCTACTCCTACCCTTACTTCTACTCCTAATTCTACTACTCCTATTTTGAGCATATTTCCAACAAATAATACCTTCACTACTTATATAATTACTAATTTTACTGCCCTTACTAATGCGAACACCCCTAATTTCAACACCCATGATACAAAAAGTACCACAATAATAGATGTTACTGTTGCTACTACCAACACCAAAGGTAATATCACTAGTCCAGATACAGTAGTTACTTCAACAGACAAATTCACTGCACATAGCGAACCTGCTGCAACAGATTTTATAAGCACTTTATCACCAAAAGGATCAACTACTACATCCCTTAGAACTACTAATACTGCAATGTTAACTTCTATAAAGCTGGGCCATGGAACCTCTCCCATCATAGCAAATTCAACAAGAAACCTCACTATAGACAATACAGCTACTAATACTCTTAGTTCCACAGATACTACCTTTCCTGTAGCAACTGCTACAGATACACTACTATCTAGTACACAAAACTTTACTACTTTCCCCTTTACCACTGCAGATGTTAAAAATGCTACCACACGCACCACACGGTTCTCTACTCCTCATTCTGCTACTAGTACCATACCAGCCTTAAGGCACACGACATTAATTCCTACAGATTTTTCTACTCTGGGCACCATTGACACTACTACTACAAGCACTACATCGACTATTATGGATGCAATCACTACGAATATTATAAACATGACCACTGCTGAGAATGAAAATGCAGTGACAAGAGTCACCACAAGTACTGTGATTACAAAGATTACAAATGCTACTTCTATAGAAACTACCACTCAAGTCATTTCAACTCCATCTCCTATAGGTACCCCTGTTGATGCCACCACAGATAATATATCTCCAACTGCCCTTACCAGAAACATCACCACAGCTTACCCTTCAGATGCCCCTACCAATGCTTCAAATACCACCTCCACAGGCACTGAAGATACCATTACACCAAATACCAACAGTACAAATATTACCAGTATGATACCAGGTGTTAGCGGTATTATGAGTACTCCTACTAAGGACAGCCCAACTACTGTTAGTGTTAGTATCACAACTGCAGATGTGAATGCTTCCTCTACTACTCCAGACACAATAATTGCTAGTACACAAGACTTTGCCACATCTTCACATACAGACACTACAGTTACTACATCTACTACTGGAGCTACTAGAAATACCATTACAGCATATACTACCACTATAGCTACACCTATTTTCAACACAGAAACTACAACTTCAGTTATTACTTCTGATGCAGCCCTTACAAACACTTACATTCCAAGTACCACAGCTATTCCCACCACCAATACTATAAACATTCCAGTACATGCAGTCAATACTACTGATGCAGATAACTCCAGCAGCGTTATGGGTAACACCACACATATTTCTATTCCCAATATCACAACAGCTTCAGACATAACAACAGCTGGTCTACATACAGAAACTCACTATCTGGTAACAGCAAATTCTTTGGATAATTATTTACCTATTACTGCAACCAGTGCTACCACAGATATTACAAATAGTACCATACATGCTTTAAATACTACCACTCCTGATGGAACAACAATGGGTACTTCTGCTACTGCATCTACTTCTAGTGCCCTAAATTCTACTCTAGTTCCATGATTACTACTCAAGGCAGGATAATTACCTCAGATAGCTCTTTAAGACAACTGTGACAGAGTAGAATATCAGTTACCAGATATTCTATCTTATGCTACCTAAGTTTTCACAATTATTAGTACTCTAGCCACAAGAGATATGGCTACTCTAAGCACAATAGATGTTACAGATATGATTAGGGATGCATCCATTACAAGCTGTGGATACTTATTTTTCAGCAGAATATGTACTACTGTTCTTTAAGTTGTAGTTATTCCTGTAGCCCCATCAATTAAACTACAGATAATTTATATGTACTTGCTATAGATGTCACAGGTTATCTTGGTGTCTAGATAACACCATGTTAGGCCCTGTAAATACTATTTTTTTAGATGTAGTTATTGAAATGGCCCAATTTGTTTCTTGGGTTATAGGACATAATACCCATAACTGAGAGCACTGGCAATACTCCTGGCATTCCAATGACCTCCATAACAATAGGTATTTAATTAGTAATGCTAAAAATTACACCTTATTTTCCTGTGGACTTTTCCAAATACCATGGCTACCAATATAGTCATTTGCTCTTTCACATGCTAGAAGTACTATTGCTCCGGAAGAGATCCTAGCTCTAGCTACAGATATAGATTTTGCTACCATTGGAGATATTGTGTACAGCTTGACTTCAGGCACTGAAATAATTAAATTAGAAATATTACAGGTTAGTTTTACTATCATAGAGAATAAAAATATGATTATAGGTGTTAAAAGCATAAGTTTCAAAACTTTACAACCATCATTTCCATGGATACTACCAATACTCTTACCACAGATTTGTTAAATACTTCTATTTACTTCCAGAAAATTAGAATTAGTCTTAATTATGAGATAGTCTTAGGCCCTTGCTGTTACCACCAATGATTGGCTCTGACTCTAGTATAAACTAGAAATTATCCAGACGGAGATGAGAATGTAAAGATAGCATGGGAGAGATGGTCTCTGCCCTAGAATCAGAGTTTATAATCTTGTTTGATTTTTCTTTTTATCTACCAGCTTTTCCCTTATTATTTCACTGTTCAGACTCTCCTTTGGTGTGTTAGGGCTTTCAGCATGTTCTTGGTCTTTCATATCCAAATTCACCATCTATTCTTAACCTATTACTTCTTAGATCATCCAGCCCTCCATGAGTAGACTCATGGTCATTACCAAATCTTTCCAGTTGGGTGCTATTGAAAGCTTAACCTGAGAACAGTATTCTCAAAGTTTAGTTTAGGGATCCATAGGGTGGATCTTTTTGGGACACACAGTTCATATCTGTTTTCATGATATTACTAACTTGTTATTGGTTTTTTCACTCCCACGCATCTCAGACAGTGGCATTTTCCAGAGACTCTGTGTGGTATCACAATAGAGAATATAGAAACTGATGTAAGAATCTAGCTGTCTTCTATTAATCCAGACATTAAAGAAATTTATAAAATGTAAAATAATGCCATTCTTCTTATACTGATTATTTTGCTTTGGAAAATACAGTTACTTCTCATAAAATATATATTATTTATGTTAACTCATAGTGGGTATGCTATTTTTATGAATAAAAAATAAATATTTAAAAAATATTTTACAAATGACTCAATTTTAATTTCTAACACAGTAAATATTAGTAGATACAATTCACAAAAACAAAGCACGATTCCCTCACTAATTTTGAATGTAAAGGGATCCTGAGACCAAAGAGTTTGAGAACTACTTGCCCCCATAGGACATCGTTATCCTGTTTGTACTCTTAGGTCCTGGTGACGTGTACTATGAACTTCCCCCACAAGCAGACACTCCAGCATCACCTTCTGCAAACACATCTGCCTAGCTGTCTGACTGCCACCACAGGTGTTCTGTTGTCTGAATGATTTGATGGTACCCACGTGAGGGACACAGATTTGTCAGCTGCATTTGCCTTTTGGAATCTAACCACAAGCTACCGTCCTCTGAACAAAGTTGCTAGACCTTATGTCAGTGTATACATGACTCTTAACTTGACCTCACAACTCAAAACAAAACTTGTGGTTCCATGGACTTGGTCATAGACTCTTTCACTTGTATCTTTTCCGAGAGAGATCCAGTACTTTTGTCTTCTTGGCAGCACAAGCTCTGATGCAGGACAAGGTGCTCTGTGTCCTAAGGCACCATGAGATCCTGCTGCCAGCCCACCACACCAGGGCTGATGCATTGGCCAAAGGCTTCACTTAATGCACTTGGGAATTGGAAAACTGAAAATGAGTTCACTCATTTCAGGAACAAGTCCTGGCGTTGCTGAAATCTATCCATTTGAACATATAAACGGACCGTAATTGAAAGTATGAAATTTTGAAAAGGTAAGAAGTACTCTGAAAAAAACAATACAAACAGAAGACTAGACTTAGGTCAGATATTTGGAGAGACTTGAAAATTGAAGGTCCAGAGTCAACGTGCAAGGAGTGATCCTGGAACCAGGTTCAGAAAACCTGGGGGCAGTGTTGACATGCTGATACCATCACTGGAAACACAGGTAAAATTTGTGTAGGACCCTGATTTATAACATCTAGGGAAAACCCCATGCCCCACAATGACTTGGAAACTATATTTCTGGTCTCATGGGACCACCCATATATGTGACATTAATTCTACACTAAGGATTATGACTCATGTTCTAAATATAAATACCTTTACATTTCTATACTTCCGATACTTGAGAAATTTCTACCCATACCATTACCGTTGGGCATCATTATTATTACACCTGAAATTTCTAGTTTTTAAACTTCATCTTATATAGTATTCTAAGCATCACTCTGCAAATACTATTCATGTGAACGAATTAGAGTTATCACGCATAGCATATGGTTAATTTTTCTACGAGAGATATAGACATCAGATGCTTTGAATCAACAGGAAACTCACTGGAGGCTGGAGGTACTTAGGAACACTTTGAGGAGCAGGGGAAGCTAGGATGTGCTTTATAGCACAAAAAATAGTTGGGAAAGCATTTCAGGTGGGGAATAAGTTGGACAAATGGAGCAACGTTACATAGTGTAATCATAAGATATAAAATAGGCTGCTCTTTCTATAGCGGGAGCAATGTGAGGGGAGAAAAGATTTAAAGTTTATCAGTTTTCATCACCGAACTTCAGCATATATGAGATTAGACATTCATATGAGAGTTGGAAGAATGTTCATTCCAGCAAAGGAATTTATGCGGGCAGAGAATGCTTTGGTTTTCACATCTCTTCCCCAACGAGGGAATGGAGGGTCCTCTGCATGAAGGGCACTGCGGAAGGCTGAGACTATTCATGGAGATTGAGAGTGTCTGTGAGAGGCTGGGACTGGCATCTCACTCCCAGATAGGCACTTGCTGAGCTACAGAAACTCTTGGTCTGCCAGGTGACACAGCATGGAGTGTGGGCAAAGTTCATAGAAACCTCATAATACATCTCCCAGAGTGTGGAAGTCAATGAAATCACAGATTGGGGCCCAGGTCGTGCCTGGAGAACTCTGAGGGTGCAGGGATTGGAGACCCTGCAATGATGGATGTGGAATCAAGGCAGCAGTGGTGCAACCCGGACTCACAGTGTTTGATGTGCAAAATAGCTGAAGCTCCTTAGGTGGGTATGGTAGGAAGTGGCTTGGCTGGAGCTATCACAAAGCAGCCTGTCCAAGACGCAAGGGGACCCTAGTGATGAGAGGTCGTGGATGGACCACCAAGAGTAGAAACCAAGTATGTAGTGGGGAGAGATCAAAATAGGTCATACAGATTGCATCTTGCCCCATGTTAGATGCTGCACAAGGGCCTCTAAAAAACTCACTAATCTGCCCATAAGAAGAAACCAGCACTAAGGGCCTGTCACACTGAGGGTACTGCTAGACGCCATAGCATCAATCCCATGAGATACTTTGCCTTTTCCTCTAATTGCCATATGGCCATAGAGAAGACCCAGAAAGAGGCAAGGAAGAGGAGGAGAAGGCAGAAGTGTGAAAGCACAGACTATAATATCCTCCCCCACTGCTGGAAAGGAGAAAATTTGACATGGATGTGAGCATGACATACCAATTTAGACTATGCCAACTCTTGAAAGCTTCTAAATGACCAGGAAGTGATAGATCTGTTGAGATATTGGGTAAGAAATGGGTTTCAACTCAGCATTGAGGGAGAGGGGCTGAGAAAGATTCAGAAGAACATTAAAAGCCAGAAAATGCTGAAAAAACATAGTAGTGTCTCACTTCACCTTGTCCTGACCTTGTTAGACTGATGGATGGTGAGCAATCACCTTTAATATTATAATACATTATCGATTACTCATTTCAGAGAAAAACTGAGAATCAGTTGGGGTGAAAAAGCTAAATCTGGGCCCCACAGGAAGTTTGAGATTTTCTCACTTTAGCTAATCTCTGAAGGCTTTAGAGAAGGCGGCTTTGGAAATTCTTTGCCATAGGATTGAGAAAAGTTTAGCTCAAGATAAGGAATAAAAACGTCTGTAAGATCAATGGGCCTTATTACATAACAACAACTCTTTATATTTGCATCATAATTCATAATTTGTAAAGGGGCTCCCATAAATGATTTATTTGCTTCCACTTCCACTGTGAGGGAGGCGGGGTGGGAATCTTTGCACCCTTGTTTCAGAGACAGAAGGAAGACTCAAAAAGGTTCAGTGACTTCCTCAAGACAACAGAGTTTTTAAAGACATGGTGGGGCTTGGCCTTCTGATTCACATCCTGTTACCTGTGTGTTTCAGAGTACCATCTCCTGAGGAAGATCAATCTTTGCCATGGTATGATGGAAAAAATAAAATAAAATAAACAAAACCCCACTGACTTTAGAGCCAGAGAAGTCCTGGGTAGGGATCCTGATTTCACCTCTATCTACTTATGTGACCTGAAGCAATTGTTTTTTATTTCTCTGAGCCTTAATTTCTTCACTGGTAAAATGGAAGAGTCCAGAGAATGCCTAGGAAAACACCTACTACAATAGAAACGCATAATTTCATATGCTGTCCCATATATCAAAACACATGTTGGTGAAGATACACAATTTTTATTTGTCAATTACACCTCAATAAAGCTGGGGGAAAAAAAGAATTGCCCACTCTTTTCCTTACAATCAACACACCAAAAAGATGTCTCTGATTTCCTGAGTCTTCTCTCAAAAATTCTTCCTTTTTTAATAGCAATAATAAACTAACAATAAACACATAAGATGTCTTGAGGTTGTCAATGTGTTAAAGACTTTGCATGGGACTGATTAAAAGGAATTCCTCGTGAGAGTTGTAAGATTCAAAATGGAGTCACTTGTGTCAAACCCTAGCTGCTTATATAAGAACACTGGCTCAACACCCTGTCCTACAAACCCATTCCCGAACCCCAAGGGCCTAACAGTAACTGCAAGGTTACAAGTCTTACCTAGTGTCTTACTGACACTTACCAATCAGAACTCATCAGCTCTTGTAAACCGTTGCCAGTACCAATGAACTTTCTTTCAAAACAGCTTCCCTAAACTCCTCTTACCCCAATAAAACCCTAAACTGCAGACATACCTGAGGCCACCCTCTCTGTGCCTATGTCCCAAACTGTAATTCTATTTTCACATTTTATTCCCAAATAAAAATTCTTGTATTTATTTTTTTGAGATTGGTCTCTGTGGTTTTTCTTACATGTTGACAATTTTTAATTCTGCCTTGCTTTTCTTCTTATCCTTCTTTCCCTGGGCCTGGAATAGCCGTGTGGAAATGTGGAGTCAGCAGAAGCTGCCCTAAAGAGATGAAATTTGATTGGAGAGATAAATGATGAGAAGGAAGTAACTATTGGATAGTCTGGGGGGTACCGATCTTGAGCAATAGGAAGTGCTAGTTCACAGCCATGACTTGAGGGCAGGCTAGGCCCACGTAAGGGACAGACAGACAATGTGGGAGGAGCAAAGGGAACAAGATCGGGATGGGAGATCGCTGAGGTCAGAGAAGTAAGCAAGGCCTGCATCAAGGAGGGCACTGTAGGTCAAACGATGGAGAGTAGATTTTTATTTTAAATGCAATGGGAAGCCATAATGACAGGGATGGAAGAGGTTTGCAGAAAGGGAGTGGTTTGATCTTTCCCAAGATTATTCTGTTGCTATGGGGAGGACAGAATATAGGAGAGCATGGATGGAGGCAGACAGAGCAATCAGGAGGTCTCTGCTGTTGTCCTGGTGAGGGGGAAAAGCAGTCTGGACTGTAATGTGGGACTAGCCATGATGAGAAGGCTCAGACTTAGGATATACTTTGGATGTCAGCGCAAATAGAGCTCACTGATGGATTGGTTTGGGGCACGAGGGAAAGGGAAGAATTCAGGATGCCTCCTAGGTATTTTGTCCTGAGTACCTGGGGGGATCGTGTGCCATTTATTGAGATGTTGGGAGATAATTCTCCATGGAACTCTCATGTTTCTGTACTTTCGAGAAAGAGGCATTGCCAGCTTTGTTCAGGGCTCTCTTTTCAAGTCTAGCGGACAAAGTGCCACCATTTGGGTCAGAGGGAAGCTTTGTTTCCTAAACAAGGATTATAAAGATAACATCTGTCTCCATGGCAAAGATTGGACAGATTTGCTAGCAGCCCTTTTAAAAGGTTCAGGATTTCCTAAACTTTGGGTTCCTCATCTGTGACATAAACCCACTATGTGAGTGGGGCAAGGGGAGCTGATACAAGTAGGAAGCTCATGCTACCTGCTGTGCTTGAGTCATGAAGTCCTATGTCTCCAATTCAGGAATCTCAGGTCTTCTGCCAGCGTCTATGAAACTGGGGCAGGCTTCCTTGTTACATGGAAGTAGGGTAAAATCTCAGACGTTCTTAACAGGGTACAACTTGGGTGACAGTGAGTTTGGGGGTGGGAATAGAGTTCACTTTTGGCTGTGTTAAATTTGAAATGACATTTAGACATCTAAGACTAGATATTAAATAGATAATTAGATGTATAAACATCGAGCTCAGGGCAGGAGGATTCTGGCTGGAGATAAATTTGGGATCTGTTAACATATAGCTAGTATTTGAGCCATGGGATTAAGTTATATCAATGTGAGAGAGAATATACATAAAATTACAGCACACACACAGAATGGGACTAGAGTCCTGTGACACACCAACATTTAAGGATCTGGGAGAAGAAGAGACAGATAATGAGTGGCTTCAGGGAGGTAGAAAGAAAACCGGTTGTGAGAGCTGGATGAGTGTGGGATACCACAAGGTGAGGAACGAAGTGTTTCAAGAAGGCAGAAATAGTCAGCTGTGCCAAATCTGCTGAAATAGTGAGTGTTTTACGGTATCGAAATAATTGAGAAAGAGAGGAGATGAGATCCAGGTGAAATTGAAGGAGTTTGCCTTTGGAGCAGAGGTACTTTTCCCATTGCAATAGAAGAGAGAGTAACACGTAGATTGGTATAGGTAGCTTAGTGAAATTGATAGAAGTATGATGGAGTAATTCTCATTGTTTAATTATTTATTGTTTCTGTAAAGTATATGATGAACCCATCAGCTGTGAATCAGGGGTGTTGTCAGGAGGTTGCTAGAAGCTGGAGAAAGAAGGTGACATAGCCATCCTGCAGAGCAGAAACATTCAAGGACTAGGGACTTTCACGAGGAAGGGTGGCTGTGTTCTAAGCCAATCTGACATAAGCACACACAAGTGCTAGTTCTTTTGCAATGATCAGCCACATGGGTGCAGCTGGGGAAAGAAAAAGCAGGTAGAAAATGTGACCAGAATTGAGATACTGCTGTTTAAATATGATGGAGAGAAAGAGAGGGTCAAGCCAGGCAGAGTGTCTGTAGGGAGCTGGGTGTGGTTCTGGACCGTGGGATCCAGCCTGAGAAAGGAGAGATGGGGACACACGATAAAGAGTCAGTTCAAGACATGGGAGGCTGATGTGCTGGACGGAGCCACTCAGGATGTTGACATTTCTGAAAAGACATGAGAGGAGGGATGGAGGAAGAAACAGTTGCAGTCATCAGTGTGTGAGGAGCGTGACCTGCAGAGGCTGTCAGATGAGAACAACAAGCAGAGAACAACAGGCAGCCAGGGAGAGAAATAAAGCTCTTAATGCCAGCTTTTCAAAGGAACTGGGGTTTCAAAGAAAAAGGAGAGCAATTGGCGAGGGGAGTGGGGAGGGCATCAGCCTACCTACGGTTAGCGCAAAGAGGTGGTAGAAACTTTCAGAGAAGTAATTGAATTTGTCGATCGCTGAAGGCATCTGTGGAAGGTTTGAGATGGGGCAGATGGGGCTGTGCAGGGCAGTGTGTGGCCCCTCCGGATGGTAAGTTATCCCAGAGGCTTACTTTGTGGATGCTGATTTAGAGAACAGAGTTGCAAGACGAGATGGAATTGGTCCTACCGTAGGAGAGCAAGCGGCAACTTCCCATGGCTGGAGGAGTTTCCCAGAATGGCACCGGTGTTTTCCAGTGGCAAACTTCAGAAAAGTTGATTTTGGCCCAGGTGGGGGCTCTCCCAAGCATCACAAGATGCTTAAAGATCTATGGGCAATTGCTTTCGCCCAAGGCCAGATGTTTTATCATGTGATAATTATAACAATAATACAAGATACTCTAATTTTAAATTAAACTGGAGATTATATTTTTCTTCCTGGTAAATTATAATTTATGATTATAGCAATTTTGTGACCCTTATGAAGACATATATTTCTAATTTCAACTTGAGAAAAATTTAGTCTTTTGTTGAATTATTTAAATAGATGACTAGTCAGAGAGAAAATTGGTAATATAGATGCAACAGAAATTTGTCCCTAACATATGCCCAGATAAAAGTATGCCTGAGTAGGAACAGACTTTAGGACCTGTGTAGCTTAAAATTTCTGCCTCTTAAAACAGTTTCCTCCATACCATATCTTTCCAATATCATCAGCATCTGATTCAATTCTTTCTCAAAAGGTTTCTTATCAAATTTGGGGGCAGTATTAATTTTAAAAAACATTTTTCTTGGTACTGAGATAAAGTTTGCCTCCTCCAAGGTCTACGGATAAGAAAGGCTTTTCTTTCTTTGCTATTTATTTATTGAGTGATGTTTGGTAACAGCCACTTCCCCGAGCCCTCTGAATGTGCCCCTTCTCTGAGATTCCCACATATCCTCACAATCCAGCAACCAAAATTCTGACTATAGAGATTAGGGGACTCCCAGGACTCATTTTCACTGGTGTCCACTCTGGTCCGTGCCCGTGCTATGGCTTAAATGTGTGAAGCCAGAGTGGGATTTCTGTCCCCTCCAGGAAGTAGACTAGACAAGACCACTTGCACTTCTAGTTTGATGATCCTCAATCTTGAATGCGTATTGGAAACACTTGCAGAATTTAATAACCTACAAATGCCTGGGTTTGACCTTCATCACCAGGTGATTCTAATATGCAGTTGAGGTTGTGAGCCTCTGGGTGAGTGGAACCGGGGAGCTTTCCTGCTCAGTCTCAGCGAACTAAGCAGTAGGAGCAACTTAGACACAGAGGAGAACTCCAGCAGAGACGGGGAGGGAAGCAAGTTGTTAGCTTCATGAATGAGGGAGGAGAGAAAGGGAGAGAGAGAGGAAGGATAATGAGGAGAAGAGAAACAGAAGAGAAGAGAGGAGAAGAAAAGAGGGAGAGAGGGAGAGAAATGCAACAAAATGCAAACAGTCTGGGTAATGGGTAAATGAAAATTCATGAAACTGTTTTACAAATTTGAAATTGTATCAAAACCTTCTTAATCCACAGGAAAGACCAGAGTCACTGTGAGCATTTGCCTATGATTTGTCTTGTTGCCATAGAAGCACAGAAAAAAGTGGTATTTGCCCTCCAAATTGAATATAGTATTTTGAGTAGGGGCAGTGGGGTGGAAAGGAGTATAAAGAGCCACTTGGAGCCCAGGTGATGTCAGAGACCCCTTCAGGGCGAGGGATGACAGACAGCATGTGCTTGGAGGAAGTTGTCATCTTCTTGCAGTGATAATTAGGTGGTTAGGAAACCGTCCTCACAGAACATTTGAACTAGAAAGGACCTTGAAGTCAGCTAAGTCAGGTTCCCACCATCTGTGGGAATGTTTTAAAACATTTTCCCAGCAGCATTCATCTGAGCCCATTTTTCGATATGAACACATCTCTTTTAACTATAGACATCTGTCACTCTCTATAGGTTGATGTAAATATAGTCCTTTCTTGAGGCAGTCAGGAGAGGAAACAATATGGTGGCACCAAGAGGCCCAGAGGGGGACAATGTGAGACCAAGGAGAAGTAGGCTGTTGGGGGGCTCTTAGGCATCTGCCTGAAGCTTCTCAAGGGCAGAGGGGCACTTGTCCCATTCCTGTTCATTTCAGTAGTGCCTGCTCCTGACCTCGTGTCAAGCACACAGAGGGTGCTCAGTTCATATGTGCATTTATGAGATAATAATAACACAGAGAAAGATAACATGAAAGGGAGGGGGCTAAATAGGAACATGAAATTGATGAAGAGGGCCAGGGAGAGCAGCTGGGCCTGGAGCCACTTTGGGCCACCACCTGGGCAGATGCAGCCAGTGGAAGGTTCTAGTTGCAGGACCTGGGGTGTCTGCACAGCTGGCTTGAACCCGCCAGAGGAGGCCCAGGAGTAAGGCTGTAGCACAAACTGAAGGATGGCATCTGAACCCCCCAGAAAGGGTATTTTTATCTAAAAGGTTGAGGCTGAAAGAATTTGCTTGGGGAGCCCTCGAGTCATATATGTCAGGATAGAGATGTCAGTTGGATAAAGCAAAAGGGGAGAAGAGGTTTGTTGTGGTTGTTGTAAGCTTTTATCTAGATAGCACGTTTATGTGTGGTTCCTCATGCTGTAGAAAGTGCAGTCACTTCTCCGTGAAAACAGGGCATTGGTTCCAGGACCGCCATGGATACCAAAATCCGTGCATACTCACATCCCACAGTTGGCCCTGAGAGACCCTTGTATACACGAAGTGAGTCCTTTGTATCTGTGGGTTTCGAATCCAGTGAACACTGTATTTTCAATCCATGTTTGGTTGAGAAAAAAAATCCACGTGTAAGTGGACCTGTGCAGTCCAAACCCATGTTATTCAAGAGTCAACTGTGTTTTTTTGACCTCAACTAGCTGGCGGATGCCTTAGGGTTATTACCTATTTCCTAAAAGAAAACTCTCTGTTTCCCTTGAATGGTGACAAAAGACCAACAGTGAACACAGCCTGGTTTTATCATAATCCTGAACTTTGAAAAGTGTCTTTGATTTAGGACAGCACATGCTCTGCTTGGATAAGGCCAGGTGTGACGCTAATCACTGGGAAGAGTCAACACCGAGGCCCCGGGAGTCGAGAGTGAACACAGGACTCTGCAGAACCTCAGAGTGGAGCGTCCAGAATCCTCTGGGGAGTGATGGTAAACATCATGGACTCATTGCCTCCCGTGTCCCCGATGTACTGCACCAGTCCCAGGGCAGTGGTATTGCTCTGCCAGGAAGCAGGGCTGTGCTGTGGGACCCGCGCTAGGCCCCTTGAGCAGTGAGTGACATGGTGTTTGCTGAGTCCACATCCCTGCTCTGTGGGGCATCAAGATCCCTCTCAACACCTGTGCTGTCCAGAGTAGGGGTCCTTCCTAGGGGACACAAACAATGAGAACTTCATAGACTAGCCTGGTGACTTTAAATCCCAAAGGGAGAGGGTGCTGCTGAGCTTTGCAAGCTTAGAATAAGTACAGAAATGTCCCAGGGCAGCCACCATCACTGGCCTTTCCAGGAAACTATGGTTGCAAGCTGCAGCCTGACTCCACGAACCGTCTGCATCTATCTAGTCGCTGTCCTGTCCCTGTGAGCCTCCTGGGCTGAGGACTGCCTGTCGCCACCCAGCCCTACCTGCTCTTAGGGCTTACACCAGCCTGTCTGCCCAGTAGGCTCTTGACACCTGGTGGCCTGAGTGTTGACAAAGTGACAAAGATCATCTGACAGTAGAGACACTGGTGAGGAGAGCAAGGCACATGCATTAAATGTTGCATTTAGGCAACCAGGTCCTCAAATGCCCTTAGGATGTCTTACACTGTGCCATTCAAGGGACTGCTCAGCTGCGTCTCCTGACCGAAGGCGCAAGGGAAAGAGATGGCAACAGGAAGCAAGTTGAGTTTTATTTAATGTGATGTCTTGAGCTTTGTCCCTTATAAGCAGAGCCCCTCCCTTTACCGCAAATCATCCTTCACCCCCACCACACGTGCAGCTTGCTGCCTCTGCCTCACAGGGGGCGAGACAAAAGTGTCAGAAGAAAAGAAAACCAAACGTCCCTCCAGGGCTAGGAGTGGGCCAAGGAAAGTGTACAGGGCGGGTGCTCCCTCTGTTTTCTAGCCCCTTCCTCCTTGTGGCATCCTCTTAAGGCAGCTGGGGCACCAGAATTCCCAGAGAGTGGATCCCTTGCCCACCCTCATCCATGGAGCCAGACTTTGTCAGAAAACACGTGGTCCCACTGGCGATTCTAAGGCTGTGAAGGATGGTTTGCAGAGCTCGTCACGGAAGAACCCTTACAGAACACGTGCAGTGCCCAGGCCTGCAGTGTCATGGCCTGGGTCACGAGAAGGGGTACAGGCAGGGGATGTTTGGGGGCCCCAAGTAGGGGGGAGTTTCTATGTTTGCTGACAAGAGGAGGCTGAGAAGAGAGGCCTGTGTGTGTATGAGGCAGAATCAGCCTCCCGTCTGCAGCCTGGCCAGGAGCCAGGAGAGGGCGCCCTGCACCAGCAAGTGGGCTGCCAGGGGCAGGTGCCGCAGGGCAGCAGAGCTGGAGCCTGAGAGGGCCACCGGTGCAGCCCTGAAGCCTGCGGGGGTCTTGTCCTGGGGCTCCACTTTGCCTCCAGAGGATTCCAGGCAGGGCCCCCGAGGGGTAGGAGTGATGTCCGGAATCCAGCCTGTTGTGTTTTCCACCACCTCCTGCAGGAGAGGGAAGAAAAAGACAAAGGTAGAAGCATCCCCTTTTCCTTTCCTGCGGCCTTCTTTGGTCATCCCCAGCCCTCACGGAGATCACAGGCTGCCTGGGAGGCTCCCACCACACCCGCCACCCACCCGGAGCAGCAGCAACCCACCTCTCTGCCTCCCCAACCCTCCTTCCCTGACCTAGTGTTCCTGCCATTGTCATTCGTGTCCTCATTCTTCCTTTTTCCTGCTTTTACCCAACACCATCCCACACCCCTCCCTCCCTAACTCCAGAGGGTGGTATCTCCTGGGATGCTCACATCAATGGTCTTTATTATCACCGTCTGCCTGGCCCCCCTGCAGGCTTTCTCCGCCTTCTTAATGTTCTCTGGGGTCCACTCAACATTGTTCATGGCCATCATGCCCTCCATGGAGCTGCCGAGGACGGTAGGATCAGGGCAGGGGGGGAATGGACAGTCATTTAGGGTTGACATAGAGCTTCAACAAAATGTGTATTGGGTACCCACGTTTTTGTTAGCATCAGTTTCATGTCAGCATAAACCATAAGGAATGCCTTACAGGCTCAATGAGACAATCCTTATGAATTTGTCAGGAAAAGAAATATCAGAACTCAAGATGAGAATTTTAAAAAATGAAATAGAGGATCTTCTGACTCTTTAAGGAGGGGGTTTTTATCTAGGTGCCACGGAGTCTAAGAAGGTTGATGGAGGGACTTTAGGGAAACTGTAAATGCTCTGAAATTTCATATGAAACGGGGTGCATCTGCCCAGATGTGCATTTTTTCCTTGGAAAGCAGTTTCAGAGCTGTCATGAGAGTCTCAGAGAGGACCTTACCCTCCGATTATGAAGGGTCATCACTTGAAAGTAAACGCTGTCTTTGACTGAGTCAAGTGCTGCATGCGAAAAAGGCAGTCAAAGAATATGTACACAGTGATCTGACTCCGAGGGGTCAGTTCTTATCCACTCCTCTGAATGACCTTGCTGATATGGCGAAAATCCCACAAAATTCCTGTCTTGTGTCTGAGAGTCAGACACTGACAGGGGCAGGGGCGGCAAGGTGGGCAGGGGCTGGTCAGGCAGTCCGTGAGGAATCCTGGCTCACTAGCCTGGGAGGGGGTGGGCGAGTCTCTTTTTCCTCCTTCCCCAGCCCTCCCCAAGGTCCCTCCAAGAAACACACACAATAGAGGTTCCCGTCTTCCAGGATGACTCACTCAGATGCCTCCTCCCCCAGCTCATGGGCCACGTATATGATATCGGGGTACCCCATGCAGCTGGAGATGTTATTTCGGGGATAGTAGAAGAGGAAGATGAGACACATCTCATTAATGGTGCTGGGACCTCCCTGGGGAAGAGGAGAGAGACAAGGATGGAGAGACAAAGACACAAAGGCATGCTGAGAGGGGGACTAGGCAGCTAGAAAACAGTTGAGGTGGTTGTTCTACCAGCGACGCTGTTTTCCTTGTCCCTTAATGTATAGCCAGCTCACTGCTGTATCTTCTCCTCTATCCCCAATTGTTGGACAATTAATGATATTATTTCCAAAGAAATATCCCATAACTGCCCTGTAGACCATGTTTCCACTGCTGTTGTCCTGGTTTGGGCAAGACGATTGGCCTCCCAGCTGGCCTCAGTCGCCTTCCTGTCCCAGTCGCAGTGTGACCTCCGTAATGCTGCCAATGCGTTTACATTTTGCATCTTGTTATCTTCCATTTCAGAAACCTCCAGCGGCTTTCAACAGTCCATTAAACAATAGAAAATTATCATTGAACAAATTATTTTATTCTATATAATAAATTCATTCATTCCATTTGTTTACCTGGCAAATATTCACAGAGCTACAGCATCAGGCCCTGCCGTCCTGGGGATGTAGGTAGGACAGGCTCAGCCCTGCCTCAGGGTTCTTCCCCTCATCTCCCTCATTCCCAGGGCATTTCTTAGGATAGCTTTTCCCATTCTTCAATTTCTAACCAAGCCACTGGTCTTCACGCACGCCCCATGCTTTCCTTTCACACATGGCTTTCTCAGTCTTTCTCTTCTCTGGGATTCCCTGCTCCGTGTGTCTAAAGCAGGACCCGCTCACATATATTACCCGTTCAGTTGCTGTTGTAGAATCTTATTACTCTTTCCAGTGAATTTCCCTAATGCATTATCCTCATTCCCCACATACGACATATATCACTTTCTAACGTGTATTATAATCATTTGTAGGGCTAACTATTTTTTTCTCAATGGTATGAAGCCTCTTTGGAATCCCACAAGCACTGAACCACTCCTGACACACAAAATGGGTGGGTTCCTTGTGACCATAATGACACTAGCTGACTCTAACTGAGCCTCTCCTACCAGTCAGGTAATGATCTAAGTGTTTTGTACGTGTTAACCAACTCTCACAATAATCTCAGGAGATGAAAGTGATATTAATCTTATGTGAATGAGGACACTGAGGCACAAAGAGGTTGAATCACTTCCTTAAGGTGAGAAACCCACTAAATGTGCTGACATTGAAGCCCAGGGAGGGAGGCCCCAGAGCCCATGCTCTCAGCCACTCTGACGTACTCCCTTTCCATGGTCTTACTGGGTCACTGACACAGATGTCAGGGATCCTGGCACGTGGGAGTGTGAGCATGAAAGGCCCCATGTGAGTAGATAATGGCACTGGAGGACGGAAGGGGCTTCAGTGGGATCCTTGGGTCACTGGAAAGCCAGCAGTGGGGCTTTCTTCTGGGGCTGTGGTCCTGGTGCCCACGTGTAGATGGAGGTACTCACGAAAGTCATGGAGTCACGGTCCAGTGTCTGGTAGTGGCATTCCACCAGCAACTCATCTCCCTGTTTGGCATGGAACAGAAGGCTGAGAGTAAGACACAGAGGAGCACATTCTTGGCTCACAATAATAAGCTCTGACACTGCCTCCCCCGACCCCCGCCATGCCTCCCCCAGACACCCACCGGCTTGATCACCACTCGGGCAGGTAGATCTCGAGTCTCCTGCAGGTTGAAGTCATAGGAATCGTCTTTACAGATGGTTTGGAGTTGTGTTCCATTTCTATAGAGAAAGAAGGGGAGAAGACAGAATAAGAAGGTAAAGTAGAGAGAGTCAACCAAAGATGCAGTGCATGGGGTCATTCTGCGAGCAGGTTGTCCACAAAAATACAAAAAATCTCCTTCCACAGCGTTATTCCACTCACCTCTACTCTAGGGATGGTTCTAGCTCCTCCTTACTCTCAACCAAGCATAACTTTATGTTGCAGAATAAATAGCTGTTCCTAAAATTTATTCCCACCCACAGAAGGGAGAGCTTCAAATCAAGGTCTTCCCTTACCTGTATTGCACGGCCTGCAGAGCCCGCCCCGCCAGGTGGGTGTGCAGCAGGTAGCCATACACCTGTATGTCAGGCACAGGGCCCCCGTTCATCTGGAAAGGGGAGGAGGCGCACCTGATCTGTTAGGAGCTCTCATCCTGACCTGCTTCTTGGTCTTCTGCCCTTGGTATTCAACCTCTTCCTCTTATGACTGATACCCCTTTAATTCTTATTGAGCCCCCAGCCCCTCTTCCTGCCCCATTCTCCTTGTCCGCAAAGCCCTGACTCCTTCCCTCCCTTGCATGAGTCATGTGAGTGAATTTCCCAAGCAGCAGGCTATGATCATTCTCCACGTCTGTGGCTCAGGTTGTGTGGGCTTGTGGCTCAGACCAGATCTGTAATGGGGAGCACTGAGGTTTGTTCCCTCCCAGCTTCACCTCTTCAAACTTATCCGTCTTACACAGCCCATAGGACACGAAGGACTCAGCGCCCGGGGGTATGAAGTGAATGGGGAAAGTGAAGAAGCCCAGCTGGAGGACTCCCATGTCGTATTTGCGCAGCTGAGAGCTGTAGTACATTCGAATCCCTGAGGAGTCGTATACACCTGGTGCAGAAAGGAATAGTCACAGAAGGTAGGACAGTGCATCACAACGTGGAGAGAAAGAGGCCCCAGAAAGCTGGGATGGGGCTGTGGCCAAAAGAAGTCAGCATGCATCCTGCAGCACATTCCCAAGACCTAAGGAAACTAGCCATTCCCACCAGCTTCCCTTCCATAAACCCTCTGGACGCTCACCAGGAAGGTTGTGAAAGTTGCTATAGTGAACCTCCAGTCGGATCCACTGAGGGTCCAAGGGGGTCCCAATAGAGATGCCCACATCATCTGGAAACTGGTAACTCTATAGTGGGGGGGGGAGATTTGGTAGCAAGAGGGGCTGGGAAAGAAGGTGCAAGGATTCAGGGCTCCCACCCCTGCTTTTTTGCCCTCATTCCAGCCCTCCCTGTCCCTTGGTCCTTCACCAGCCCTGCCATCCCTGTTGCCTGACAACATGCACCTGCTTAGCCAGTGTTTCCCCCACCACAGGACTCACTGTGCCCCCGACAGCCCAGCCCACGATGACCTGCGAGCAGAGGGAGAATGCAGGGTCGGCCCCATAGCAGTCGCTGATGCCAGTGGGGAGAGCGCTGGCATTGCCGCAGGCGTACACCAGGATGTGATGCACCATTGTCTCATTGTGGTCGATCAACTTGGGCTCAAACTGGGCAGAGAAAGGAGAGCAGAGCACGGTCAAGACCTTCTGTGTTAAGTCTGTATTCTCCCCATGTCTTTTCCCCAAATAAAACTCTGTCCATTCCCCATTTCTCTGTTTCTCTTTGTCTTTCATTTCTTCTCTCTGTTTTTGTTCCCCAACCTTTCATCGTCCCACCCACTCTGTTTGACTCTCCTCTCAGCTCTCACCCTTTAAGCCCCATCCCAGAGAGCAGAGCATGCCCATGGAAGGAGTCTAGCTGGGGCATACCAACACTTCTGACCCTCCTGAGTAACTGCAGTCAATTCTGTGTATCTGAGCAAGGACCCACAACTTTCTGGATTCTCTTTCTAAAGAACAAATGTCAACACATTTGCCACTTACTGTAAGATTGTATTTTTACTTATTTGATCAAAATTGAAATCCTTCAAATGTGAAACTGGGTGACCAAGTTTGGGTTCACTTCAGCCAGACTTGGCTGAGCCCCTGACAGCCCTTGACTGTACTCCCTCCCTGCCTTACTTCTTCCTGGGCTGAGGGAGCACAATTCTAGGGCCAGCGTGGGGCTTCTGCTTTGTTATTTGCAAACACTTATTGAACCTTCATCAACACGTCTGTTGCACTGTGGGGCTTAAATAAAACAGTGCTGGGAGTTATAGTTCTGGGCTCAGGAGGTTATGTAATTACCACATCCACCAAGCCTGCCTGGGTCCCTGTTTTCCCAGCCACTTCCCTACAGCTTCCCCTCAACAGTTTTTCAGACACTATCTTTTGGAGTTGACTGTGCCCACTGCTCTGCTCGAGCGCCTCCCCCTGCCTTGTCAATGCCCCCCTTTGGTTCGCTGTACCTTGTAGATGTGATGCTTCTTGCTAACGATGGGAAGAGGGAGAAATGTGCAGGCGTAGGTGGTATCATCCTCTGGAATGAGGAACTGGGGAGCGTGCACAGACGCTGAGCGGCGTGGGAGTGAGGTTCGCAAAGAAACCGGGGAAGGGCCAGGCCAGGAAAGGGGATTCACATTAGGGTCAGATCGGCAGTTCTCGGGGCACCAAGGGGAGTCCAAGTAACCTCCATCCAAGGAATGTGCTGAATACGGGGTGCAAGAGGAGGGCTCTGGATTGAGTGGGGAGATGGGAAGGGAGCTAGAGGTGGCTGGGTGGGGTGGAGGGGACTTATTACATCAGTGATCTCCAAGTCATGGATGATGGTGTCCTCGGGGACATACAGATCATCAGGGTGGACAACTTGTAGCAGAAAGATGGACTTGACAAAGGTACGGTCCTCATCCAGCTTCAGAGTGTCATCCAGGCCGTAGGCGGTCAGCACCCTCACGGTGTCGCCCTGGGGGTGCCATGAGCATTGAGGGGCAGCACCACACACATACCTGCACCCGAGGACCCGCACAAGCCACTCGCTCATGTCTACACAGTGGAATGGAAGGAGCTTCAGCCTGGGAATGAGAACTAGTCAGGTTCTATTTCTGCCTCTGAGGCTAACTTGCTGGTAACGTTGAGCAAGTCACATCCCCTCTTGCATTCCCTTCCTATGCCTGCATCCACATGTGTGAAATGAAAGGGTTGAGCTAAACTTTGAAATCCTAGCACTCTAAAGTTCAATGAACTTGGGTAGGGTTCTTCAAGAGAGAGAAACCCTGGGGAAGGTGGGGTGGGCTCTGGATCAGTGGGCAGTCACCCTGCAGGGGGCTTGTGGGTTTCTAGGAGTGGCACGGTTGGGGCAGCACCTGGGAAGGCTGAGAGGGACAGAGATCCTGGGGACTGTGACTCGCTGCCTGACTGGGGGTGATGATACCTCCCCAGAAGGAGTCACTGCTTGTGATGAAATGCTTTTCACCCCTCCCTGTTTTACCGTGATGTCCTGGTCATGGGGGTCACAGGAGCGGAAGGGCCTGGAAAAGCGCATGGTGGTGTAGACAGCATCTTCCGTCAGCCCATGCAGCTCAGCATCCTGGCTCCCGTCCTCCTTCAGGGTGTCTTCGTCCACCAGGTGCTGGTCCTGGGGTCCAGTGCAGATCATGGAGTAAGAACCAGGAGCCCCAAATGTCATGCTTTGGGGTAGCAGGCAACCCATTAGCTCCCCAGGGTACCAGAGTAGCAAAACCCAGGTCTTCTCTACTATGTAGTTTCCTCCTAGGGCAGGGCAGAGCATCAAGGGGTGGATTCTCGAGGAAGACAGATGGACCATGTCTGATGGAGTTTCACCACCTGACTTCACCTTACTTCTCCCACTTCAAATCTCATCTCCATAAATCCTAATATTCCTGCATTCCTAAAGCTTGAAATCTTATGTATTCTCAGAACAGTCTGTGCTATTCATCCTCTCTCATGTGGCTCTTAACATATGTTGCCTTGTACTGTTAACTGACACTTCCCTATGTAAGCTCAGTTTAAAGAGTGATTAAGAGTTCAGAATGGGCGAGATTGAGAGATGAGTGAGCTACTACTTCTGCATCTATAAAATGGGGATAATTACCTCACAGTGAAGCTATGGGGTTTAAAATGCAAAGCATTCAGAACAATGGCTAATCAAAAGTATATAATAATTTTGAGCTATCGTTGTTGCTGCAGCTGCTGTTGTTACTAGATTATTTCATGTTGTGGTCTACCTGATTGAGCTTAAAGGAAATTGAGGACAGAGACTGTCTCAAACAGTTTTGAATTTTCCCCAGTGACTTGCATTTAGTGGGCTATTAGCAAGTAAGTGGTGCAAGACTGTCTCTCACAACCTAATGGTTTCATTCTCTTAGCAGCCTTGGAGATGTGCCATCTGGAAGACCTCGATTGCAAACTCTACTATGGACCATTTTTGGAGAGAGACATCAGCATTCAGCCGGAGTCCTGGGAATGTGCTTGGATATCTTTGGAAAGTGTGGATCCTCCCTGGACAAGAAGCCATGTTCAACCCAACAAAGACTCATCCTTGAAACAGAGTCACCCCTCAGACTTACCGAGAAATAGACATTGCCATCGGGCAAGACTCCTCCAACAACCAGATCACTTCCCACTCTGGTGTAGCGATGTGTGACACCCAAGCCCACCCAGCCAGCTGTCTGGACCTGGAGCTCAAAAGTGATGACTTCAGCCTTAAGGTCAAAGTCCCAGCGCAGGAAAACGATGTTGGAAGGATCTAGGAACCTGGAATAACGCAGGCGAGATGTGGGACCAAGGCAGTTTCCCGGGGAGGGGGCTTCCAGAGCTAGAAGCAGGAAAAGCCTGAAGAGAAGGGCACAGGCCATGTCTCCTGGGGCCTGGAGCATCTGCCCTGCAGATGGACATCCGAGAGCCCTGGATTTATATGTCCCTCCACCTGTGCCAGGCACCATGCCATGGAGGAGGGACAGGCTGGGGTGCTTCTGATCTGATTATCCTCTGGGCTCTCAGTGGTGCCCCTTACATAACTGTGGAGGTAAGAGGTGCCCAGAGAGGGTTCAGAGGCAGTTGCTCTCACTCTGGAGCAGGGACCTGGCATGACATTCTCAGGAGTGAATGTTCAGACTTTCCACCCCAACCCTACACTATTGTGCTGCCAATAGGGGCCCTGCAGAATCAGGAAGGCTTAGTTTTCTCCCTTCCTCTTCTCTCTCTGTCTTTCTCTCTGCCCTCTTACCTCCCCCCATCTTCCCATCCTGAATCTGTGATGTTCATACTGAACATGCTGCCTCTGGCATATGCCCTACCCCAGTTTTTATGGGCACTTTCCATTTTGTCTCTGTGTTGAACTGAAGTGCTGGCAGGGGGTGGGGCTGCAGGGAGACGGAATCTTTCAGCTTCCGGATACAGCCAGGAAGGAGGGTGGTTGCTGGGAGGGATTTGGGGGGAGGATGTGATTTCCATCTCCTGGAGGAGTCTTTGCTTCTAATCCCTGGAAGGACACTCGGAGGTGAGGGAACCACAATCAGCTCTCCAGAGGGACAGGTCTGGGGCAGCTTTGATTTTCTGCACATTCCTGGAGAGGAGCAAGGAAGGGAGGAGATGAGGGGAAGAAGAAAGAGAAGATGAGAAATAAATGTGAATTTGCCTTCGGAATACTTTGTGCTCTGCCTCTCCTGCCATGAGTTGCCTTCCAGGGAAATCACATTTTAGTGACTCTCCATTGCAGGCTTCACCCAATCTCCCCCGTTGCCAGAGCAGTGATGTTATGCAAACAGTAAAAGCACAGAAGGAATACTAGAACATTAGAACACCAGAACAGAAAAGAACTTTAGATCCATTTAGTTTTCCAAAAATTCCAATCCACTTAATTTTGGATGAGGAAATAGGAGCACCCAGGGGTGACATGAATGTGCTTGATCTGCCATCCAGTCAGTGGCAGAGCTGGCGCAGGAATGCAGGGCTGCCCGGCTCCTGCTCTTTTCGTTATTTCCTTAGGTCACGGACACCCACAGGTGCCAGACCCTGGCCGTGCATTTCCACCATGGCTTGTCCTGGTGGAGGGAGTTGGTGTAATTTGATGGCTGCCTCTTAGGGAAGGGACCAAGGTCTTACTCTTAACTCAAGAGCAATTTCCTCCCGGTTACAGACACAGCTGTCACTGAGCTGGATATCACATCATCTGATCCCTGGGTGGCCCAGCCTCCATTCGACAAGAGAGGACATGGGCCCAGGGGGCCGCCCCCACAGACTGGGCTACACATCTTCACATAGGAATTCAGCTCAAGTGGGGGTGGGTAGGCATGGGCACGATCTGCTTCCAGCTTCACTCAGTACAGGCATAGATCTTGTGTTATCTGCTGAACTCATCAAAGCTGGTGAGGACCAGCCAGGTGTGTTTGCTGCTTCCCTGAGCACGTGAATGTAATTGGGGTAAGAAGGGGGAGAAAACAAATGCCCCAAGGAGGCAGCCACAACCCCCACCATGGTCTGGCAGAGGAGGTAGGGAGCTGGGCAGCCACCTGGAAGTAAGAGGCTTACCTGGCCCTGGGCCGGAGCTGGGCCAAGACGAGGGGCAAAGGCAGAGCCTGGGGAGGCACTGACCTTGAGGAGCAGGAATGCCAGGGAGGGAGATAACAGGGGCGTGGAGACACTCCGATCCCAATCTCACCTGCGGATTAAGGCTGAGGTAGCAGGCAGTAGGGAGACAGGACAAGCAGTCTTGTAAACTGAGACAGCCAGATCCTTTATCCTGCAATCTGTCCTGCTGGCCAGAGCACTGTTCTTGGGTCAGAGTCAGGGTCCTCACAAAGGAGCTGGACGTGGCGATGGCGGACTCTGGGATCTTCTCTCCTGAACCCTCCTCTGGCTTCCACGCCAGGACTCCAGGCCATTGCTGCACCCTTACATGGGGATTCTCCAGGAAAATCCATCTGGGGACTGGCCCTGCCGCCCTTCTGCACTTACCAAGCCACATCTGGAACACCAGCTTGACTCCAGCGCGGTCCTGGACCTTGAAACTGCAAAGTTTGGTTGCTAAACCCCTCTATGCCTCCTCATTGTGGTCGGCAAAATGCTGAGGCTGGAGAGATGGTAGATACATGCCTTTGAAAGATAATTTCCCAGATTATTGGTTTGCAAGCTTTATGAAAAATGAGGCCTCTTATCAATGTTAGAAAGTTATGAGAATGTATGCTTTTAATCTCAGTTGAGTACTGGAGTAATGAAAGACAAATGTTACTATTAATCCTGTCATATTTTAATTGAATTTAAAATTTACCATTGCAGTAATAGAAGCCAACCCTTGTTGAGTGCTTAGTCTGTGCAAATCTCTATTCTAAGAATTTTTCACGTGTTGGCCCATTTGATCCAGTTTTCATTATGATCTCTATCTTACACAGGAAGCTGTCAAGGCTGACGGTCACACTACCAGGTAGTGGTCACACAATGAGTTGCTGGGAAAACATACTTAGATATGTAATTAAATGCAATTGGAATAATGAAATATTATATAATTATATATTAATATAAATTAATGTAATAGAATAAAATATGGTTAATAAATAAATATCATTAAAAGTAATTAAAGGAGGAAAACATCTCCCAATCCAGAAAACCTTTCTATAAAGGTAGAAGAGAGAGAACACAGTTTTAATATTGAATAAGTATTAAACCGGGATGAAACTTTGCACATCAAAGTCAATCTGCTAAGAGGTTGCAAAGACAGAAACAAATCTTACTATTATATAACCCAGTGGCTCCAACTCATTGCACGCATGTTCTCAAGATAAACGGTAACTGGAACCAAGCTGGTAACACTTGCTACAAGACAGCCAGTAAGTCAAGAGACAAGGTGTTGGGGCAAGGAAAGCAACTTTTATTCAGAGAGCCAGCTAACTGAGAAGGTGGTAGACTACTGTCCCAAAGAAGCATCTTAGTTAGTATGAACTTTAGGCTCCTTTTTATCATCAGGGAAGGAGAAAGAGGGGTTGGGTTGCACGAGGTAAACAAGGACTGCAGATGTCTGGGCATCAGTGAGGGTCTGAGGAGGTTGTAAACGTCTTTCCTCTTGACCAGTTAACTTTGGAGGACAAAGGTCAGGATGTTCCCAAAACTCTTTAACAGAGCATTATTATTTATGTGTATATTTTTCTTACCTCCCTGGGAGTTATTTTTGGAAAAGGGATGGTTGTCCCCTTTCTTCTAGCCTTGTGCAGAGCGCAGCAGGGGCTTTTCACCTGAAGGACATTTCTGCAGGGGTCAGAAGCTAAATGCAGCTAGTTATGCTAAGCCTGCCCTCCACTGTCACATAACTTGTCCTCAACTTAGAGGACTCCACAGTACCATTTGTCACGCAGATTTTATCCCAGATTCACTTGGTAATTAGGGTCAGTGGTCATTTGTGTTTGCTAATTGGCTTCACCCAGAGAAAAAAATTAACTTCCCATATCTTCATAGCAGGAAGCAGCTTTGCAACTCAGTACAAGGTGATGCCGCTAAGTTAAGTTGGGATCCTGTTGCCCCTTAGCACTGGCAGATAGGGTCACTGTCTTCCTTCATGATTACATTTCAAAGACATTGTTCCTGGGCTCTTGAGGAAGAGCTTTCTGGATCTTAAAGCTGGCAAGAGTCTTATTTAGCTTTTAAAAAGATTTACACACATTTCAAGAGACAAAAGAAGAACTTACAATTACAAGTTTGCTAGAGGAACGCTCTAGGAAAATGGAGAGGAGGGGAACAAGAAGCATGAAGCCTCTCCTTTTTTTTTAATTTCAGAATATAATGGGAGTACAAATGTTTTGGTTACATGGATTACTTTTGTATTGCTTGAGTCAAAGTTATAAGGGTGCCCATCATCCAGATAGTGTGCATTGTACCCATTAGGTGTGAATTCCCTCATCCCCTCCCCATCCCTGGAAATCATCCCTGCTTGACTTCCATAGCATTTTACTTCCATATGTGTGTATACATGCTGATCAGTTAGTTCCAATTTAATAGTGAGAACACGTGGTATTTTTCCAATCTTATGACACTTAGGAGAATGGTCTCTAGTTCCATCCAGATTATTGCAAAAGGTATTTATTCACTTTTTATGGCTAAGTAGTACTCCATGGTATACATATACCACATTTTATTAATCCACTCATGAATTGATGGGCACTTGGGTTGATTCCACATCTTTGCAATTGTGAATTGTGCTGCAATAAACATTCGGGTGGAAGTTATCTTTTTGATAAAATGACTTTATCAGCTAATCCCAGTGAGAACGGCTTTTATCAAAAAATGCCAAAACAATAGATACTGGCATGGTTGCGCAGAGAAAGGAACACTTGTATGCTTCTGGTGGGACTTCAAACCATTGCAATTTCTATGGAAAGTAGTATGGAGATTCCTCAAGAACCAAAAGTAGAGCTACCATTTGATCCAGCAATCCCACTGCTGGGGATTCACCTACAGGTCTCTCCTTTTTAACTTGCATTTGCCCTCACAGAGTGAAGCACAGGTAACTGGTGATGAGTGTTCATTGTCGCACTACCCGATGCGGCCCTGCAGCAGCCTCTATGTGTATATGAAGCACATGGAAAGAGAGGTCTTTGCTCAATTCTATAAGCGTCATTTGGTTGCATTGAGATATTTTAATCCCTTATCAAGACTGGAGGTGCAGATTCAGACTGCTGTGCTTGTACTACTATCTGGGAAAAAGTGGAGAGGGTGCAGAGCCACGTACCTCACTAAGGTGCTCAGTGCACATGAGGAGTGCAGGGATCACATGGGAGAGTGTGTGGGTTCTTGGGAAACAGGAAAGTTTCTACACCTTCAGTTTGAGGTTTGAGCTTCCAGAAGATACTCAGTTTGCTGATAAAGCCAAGCCCTCTGGAACTTCACTCTGAGACTGTCAGCCACTGATTGCCGCCTTATAGGCTGGGGTCTGGCCCCTTCCCATGGCCCTGCTGGAGAGAGCCTGGGGGTATGAATGTGCCACTTCCCAACCATGTGGCTGGGTGCTCCTGGCTGTTGGAGTACCAGTCAGATGGCATGCAGACGAAGCCACTCAGGGAGGTTGAGGGATGGAAAGAGGGACCCAGTCACCAGAGCACTATATGCATAGAAATTGCTCCTTAGTCCTAGCCACACCACCATCATCCCAGGCATAGACCCTCACCCACAGGAAGAACCCCTTCTGCTCCCAGCAGTGTCCTATCAGCACCACTCATGGGTCTTCCTCTCCAGGATCCAGCCCAGTTAGTTACTCCTGGGTGACCACTCTGTCTACCTTCAGCCAGCCTGCCTGTGTATGCAGACACCACCGCAAGTCTGGTGGAGCAAGGCAAGGTGGGTGAGGTGCCCTGAGACAGGCTGAGGCCTTGCACTACATCCCGAGGAATTCCCAGGCCCTGTGGTTGAGCTGGCACCAACAAGATCTCCAGGGCCTGTAGAGATCGACCGGCATCTCTACCAGTGTTATGCGCAATGAAGAATGCTCCAGATCACAGTCTCGGTCTGAAGGAGGAGGAGAGACTCTTTTCATTTCAAAGAGCTCTTGAATCTCTCCAAACCTCCGTATTTATTAGAGGGAAAAGCATATGTGTCTAAAGCAAGAAACAAACAGATAAAATCTCTGGCGTCATATGGCAATCACATTGTTCTAAAAAAGTCCGCATAAAGTTACACATAAAGATACACATCAAACCAGTGATTAACTTGGAATTTTCTTGTTATTCCTAAAGGCTGTAAAGAAAGGGAATTCGCCACATAATTAAAAGCAAGAACAAAGACCATATGATTCTTTCGATAGATGCAGAAAAAGCATTTGACAAAGTACAACACACCTTTGTGATATAAACTCTCATCAAAATAGGCATAGATGACTCATTCCTTAAATTTATCAAGTCCATCTACCACAAACCCACTGCCAATATCATATTGAATGGGGAAAAATTGAAAACATTCCCACTTAGAACCGGAACCAGACAAGGCTGCCCTCTATCTCCACTTCTATTCATCATAGTGTTCGAAATCCTCGCCACAACAATTAGACAAGAGTGGGGTATTAAGGGTGTCCAAATGGGGACAGATGAGATCAAACTCTCGCTCCTTGCTGATGATATGATATTATATCTAGAAAACCCCAAGGACTCATCTAAGAGACTTCTAGAACTGATAAATGAATTTAGCCAAGTCTCAGGATACAAAATCAATACACACAAATCTGAGGCTTTCATATATGTCAACAACAGGCAAGCTGAAGATCGAATCAAAAACTCAATTCCTTTTACAATAGCCTCAAAGAAAATTAAATATCTAGGAATATATTTAACGAAAGATGTAAGAGACTTATACAGGGAGAACTATGAAACACTAAAAAAAGAACTTGTAGAAGATGTAAACAGATGAAAAAACCTACCTTGCTCATGGATTGGTAGAATCAATATCGTTAAAATGTCCATACTACCTAAAGTGATCTACAGAATTAATGCAATCCCTATCAAAATTCCATTATCATTCTTCACAGATCTGGAAAAAATAATTCTACACTTTGTATGGAACCAGAAAAGACCTCGTATAGCCAAAGCAATCTTAAGTAAAAAGAACAAACTGAGAAGTATCATTCTACCAGACTTCAAGCTGTACTACCATGCTATAGTAACTAAAACAGCATAGTACTGGCACAAGAGCAGAGACACTGACCTCCGGAACAGTACTGAGAATCCGGAGATGAAACCATCCACATATGGTAATCTAATCTTTGACAAAGCTGACAAAAACATATACTGGAAAAAAGAATCTCTTTTCAGTAAATAGTGCTGGGAAAACTGGATAGCTACCTGCAGAAGATTGAAACTAGACCCCCACCTCTCACCTCTCACAAAAATCTATTCAAGATGGATAACAGACTTAAACTTAAGGCATGAAACCTTAAGAATTCTAAAAGAGGATATTGGGAAGACCCTTTCAGACATCGGCCTAGACAAGGAATTCTTGAAGAAGAACCCCAAAGCATTCACCGCAGGAACAAAAATAAATAAGTGGGATCTAATCAAATTAAAAAGCTTCTGCACCGCCAAAGAAACTATCATTAGAGTGAATAGACAGCCCACAGAATGGGAAAATATATTTGCTCTCTACACATCTGATAAAGTGCTGCTAACCAGAATCTATCTAGAACTCAAAAAAATCAACAAGAAAAAATCAAACGACCCCATCAACAAATGGGCAAAGGAAATGAACAGAAATTTTTCAAAACAAGACAGAATAATGGCCACCAAATGTATAAAAAAATGCTCAACATCTCTAATCATTAGAGAAATGCAAATTGAAACTGCAATGAGATATCGCCTAACCTCAGTGAGATTGGCCTCTATCAAAAAAATCACAAAACAACAAATGCTGACGAGGATGTGGAGAGACAGGAACACTCTTACACTGCTGGTGGGACTGCAAATTAGTGAAACCTCTGTGGAAAAGAATGTGGAGATACCTCAGAGAGCTAAAAATAGAAATACCATTCGATTCAGCAATAGCACTATTAGGCATCTACCCAAAAGAGCACAAAACATTCTATGATAAAGACATCTGCACCCGAATGTTTATGGAGCACAATTCACTATTGCAAGGATGTGGAAACAACCCAAGTGCCCATCAATCCATGAGTGGATTATTAAAATTTGGTATATGTATACAATGGAATATTACTCAATCATAAGAAATGACAGTGATCCAACACCTCTTATACTTTCCGGGATTAAACTTAAGCCCATTATCCAAAGCGAGGCACCACAAGATCGGAAGAATGGGCTCCACTTGTACTCGCCATCAAATTGGTACTAACTGATCAACACTAGGGTGATCACATAGCAGTAATACTCTCCAGGGATTAGGGGGAT
>CAUYSK010053765.1:0-32321 GCA_963575035.1 Avahi laniger | reverse complement strand
AACACATTTAAAAAGTGAAAATAGATTTATGTAACTGTTAGTTTAAGAAGTGACTAAAGGGCCGGGCGCGGTGGCTCATGCCTGTAATCCTAGCTCTCTGGGAGGCCAAGGCGGGTGGATTGCTTGAGCTCAGGAGTTCGAGACCAGCCTGAGCAAGAGCAAGACCCCGTCTCTACTAAAATTAGAAAGAAATTAATTGGACAGCTAAAAATATATGGAAAAAATTAGCCGGGAATGGTGGCGCATGCCTGTAGTCCCAGCTACTCGGGAGGCTGAGGCAGGAGGATTGCTTGAGCCCAGGAGTGTGAGGTTGCTGTGAGCTAGGCTGATGCCACGGCACTCTAGCCCGGGCAACAGAGTGAGACTCTGTCTCAAAAAAAAAAAAAAAAAAAATGTTTAATATATTCTGATTCAAATTTTAAAAAATATGAATCAGCAAATTTTTAAAAATTAGATGGTATAACAAACTACAGGAATAAGGAATATATTAGTATTATCACATACAGAAACTGTGCCATATTTGATTTGTTTAAAATCCAGAGATCTGATTAATATCACTGACATAAAATCAAGTCTTACATTGGACTAACTCAACACAGCCACTAGGAAAAGGAATTCCTATTATGAATTACAACAGAACTGTGAATTGCTTATATATGTGTGTGGGTTCCACTCCTGCTGTTATAAAAATAAATCAACAACAATTATTTTAACGTCATGATTATGTTATGAACTTACGTTTGCCAAAATAACAGGAACAAAGCATGATCAACATGATAGTTTTGGATATCCTAATAATCTAATAACATCTTTTTTTTTTTTGCATCTATACTGATATTGTAATGGCCCCAAACTTTCAGTGACTCTTCCAAAGCACATTTAATAAATGTGGACACATGGGCTAAATCAATTTACATTGCCTATGTTCACTATACATGTTAACTCTACAAAAGAGTGTGAATTAAGGAAGCTAAAGTAAAAATAGCATTAAACAGTAATTCCAAATTAACCAAAATAGTAAAGTGGAACTTTATGCTCAAGAGTCATATACAAACACATATGTTAAAAGCACAATTATTAAACTTTTTTCTGAATTGTCTAGGCTTAGCTAATAATTTTAATGTTACCATTGGACGTTGGTCCTCTTTAACAGAAATTAGAAACAGATTAATAAACACATTCTTTTCTTCCCCAAACCATTGTTATAAACTTTTATGTTTAAGGATCCATAATTTTTCAATTATGATATAAAATGTGATATAATATTTTAGTCAAGTACAAGTAGAAATAACTAAGAAATAATCATCTGTGTCAGAGTAGAGGAAATACAAAAAAATATGATTCACTCTCTTCCTTCCGTATGTATCATGTAGGTTTAGAGTTTACAGAAATACCCAAGTAAAACACAGTTCCTATGTTTTGTTAGTAGGTATGTACTTTAAGCATCAACACCCAACTGGTTAACATTCCCACCAAGGCAGAAATGCAAACTTTAGAAAAACACCCATAATATTTCAATCTATAAGTGAACACAGAAAGCATTTTGATACTATCAAATTGCCAAACTATAATGATGGACAAACAAAACAGAATTCTCTTGCTATTTATCTTAAAATTACCTCCTAAGCATCATTCAGATGTCTCAGGCACTGCTATAATTCTGTGTTCACCCATTGTGTACTTAGCAACAATGTGATCTAATAAGTACTACCATGATCTTTGAGATTTCGAAGAATCACAGCAGGAAGGCTGTGGGACTGCCACCCTGTCACTAACTCGGCCTCTATTTCCTTAACGTGAGCCCTGAGCATGAGGGGTGGCGCTTTCAGAAGCAGGTCAAGAGGCAGCAAAGCTGAAGAAATAAAAGGGGGAAAGATAAGAAACTGTAACATAAATTACATTGAATTTCAGGGAGGTGTGTCTGATTTTATTGCTGCCAACAATAAGTTACCTGGTCTTGGTCTTGATCCTATTCCACCAGTAAAGTCCCTGAAAACAGAATTAGAGGCCATTAGAATGACTTGTTCAACTTGGATTCGGCAAACATTTACAGAGAACCTACACTTTGCTATGATCTACATTATAAACACAAATAAAGGTCATTTTCCCTCAAGATGTTCTCAAGAGTTTACTAATGAGGAAAATAAATACATTCAAACACAGAGTAGAACTGACATTCTACTGGCAAATGGAAGAACCCTGTCCTACCATGTTGTTTATAAGTATGATTAAGAACCTACATCTTAGTATCCTGAGTGATTATCTTGCTATACATAAAATCCAAATACTGACTTTTTTATTAAAAAGAAATAACATTTAAAATTTTGTATATGGTATTTTCCATGACTTGTTCCTACTGTCTTAAAAAACATCAACAAAAACCCTATAACTCTTCCTGTGAGATTATTTTTGCATTTAAAAGAAATACATTTTTCCTAAAGTTTCCAGTGTTATTATCATCCCTTGTCTCCTTTGCTTCAAAATTGTAGTTTGCTTGATAATTTTGCAAATTGGTCTCAGTGTCTTCTATGGAGGTGGCCTTACACCCCACCAGGAATATCCATAAATAACCTTCAGCCTTGTATTTTTCATTGTGTCTTGGACCAATTTCTTAATAGTTTTCTGGAACAAAATAAGAAACATCTGTGCCATGACAATTTATAAGAATCATACTTCAATTTAATGCAATCCAACAAAAAATATACCAAACATCTACTGTGTATAAGGCACATGATAGCTATTTGCTAAGTAGGAGTGAATACAGGGATTCAAATACAAATAAACATGGCTGATAATTCTCTTACTCCAACCCTTTCATTTTAATCACAGAATTTTCAATACATATATGCAGCAACACATACCTAAGTTATTAAGTGTAACAAAATTGGCACTCATTTACCCACCATCCAACTAAAGTACTAGCATAATACCATCATCCTTGCATCCACCCATGAATTAGTTCCTTCTCTAACGCTATCTCTTTCCATCCCCCCTTGACCCTTACAAAACCGGTCTTCCCTTGATCCCATAATTTTTTCTGTCCCATTCTCAGCACAAGTTTCCACAGCCTTGAAAAATAAGTGGAACTTGCCAGTCTTGGCCAGAATATGCACTCTCCATATCCCTGGGAAATGCAGAATGCTTAAAGAAAAAAAAAAGGCCAGTCTTGCCCTCAAAAAGTTCAAAGCCAGGCATGATCACAGCAGTGCCCGTGTGTGGGCAGGACAGCCCCAGGGCTGAGCCTCAGAGCAGATATCTGTTCTGGCTCCTCTTATCCTTGCACACACACCATACCCCAGCAAGTGCTTTCTGAATAACTCTCTGTCCCTTAACCTTCTAGATGAGTACAGCACTGACTAATAGAAATAAAATGCAAGCTACAAACATAATTTTAAATTTTCTGGTAGCTACATTAAAATAAAAAGAAAAAAGTGAAATTCTTCTTACTATTTTATTTAATCAAAAATATCCAAAATGTCATCATTTCAACACGTAAAAACTAATGAGATATTTTACATTGTTTTACATTCAAATTAATATTAAATGAAATTAAAAATTCAGTCCTTGAAAATTCAACCATTCAAGTGTCACATGTGCCCATGGCCTCCATATTTAACAGTGTGTTCAGGCCCTTCCTTAGAAGATGTTGGTCATTGTTTTCATACACACAACATTACAATCACACCATTTAGCGGCTAAACCTACAAAACCTCCTGGACCCCACTATCTTAAAAGGTGAATAAAAAGGTAACTTGTGGAAAACTTGTATTCGTAAGGTTATGCATGTTCTTAAAAAGCTGATAATCACTCACATGTTGAGTTAACTAGATGACTATTTTAATTGTCCTGAAGAATTCAACATTTCAAACATTTCTACATATTAAAAAATGTTATGCACAATGTGTGCTAGTGGATATGTGAAATAGCCCACCCCGATGTTGCTGAGCTGCTGCCAACTTTGCTACTCCTATATAATTATAAATTCCTCTTTAATAAATTTTAGGCAATCTTTAAAAAGAACCATCACATATTCATTCATTCATTCATTCATTCAAGAAATATTTATCAAGTGCCCACAATGTGTAGCCACTGCACTAGACAATGGAGATGGGATGGTGAAAAGAAATAGTTTCCACGTCTTAGAATTTACAACATTGCATAGGTATAGCACGAAAAATTTAATTTTTCTGGAAATTATATAGCTAACCACAAGAAAATATAGTCATCTGAAATTCCATAATAGACCAGACTCATTGTGACCAGAAGTGAGAGCTTTAAACTATGCAATTGTTGGGTCCACAAATGGAAAAATTATCGAAATTATGCAGAGCCTGGGGGAAGTCTGCTTCTAGATTGAACCATATTGAATGTTTATGTCCAATAGAGCATTATGGCTACAGAGAATGGTGTTCCCATGATAGCTCAGGCTGGAAAATACACAAAAGTAGTTTAACACAAAGAAAATGTTCCAGCAATATTTTCTGTTGAAGAGGCTTAACACATTGCAGTTTGTGTTTTCTGGAAGTTTTGAAATAGGCATTGATCAACAACACTTCAGGCTGATGGAAGAATTTCAGAAAAATGGAAGGTTAAAAGGATTCTAAAAGGTCATCATCTCCAGCTCTCTTCAGATCTGGTGTGACCTCGTTTGGAATTTATATGTCAAAAGAAAAAATGTAGTGCTGAAAATGACCATTCTACCCTAAACCACTAACAGGTAAGGTGAAGAATGCAGGTATTAGCTTTGTAACTTTTAAAATAGACTTTTTGCTGAATTATTCAAGTGCAGGGTGAACTATTTGGATAATTATTCATCCTGGCCAGGAAGGAGATGAAGCTCTAGAATTTTATCTCCCATAAGAATTCCTTTAACCATATCTCTGAATGAAGGAAGTATTTTCACATGTATCACATAATTTTATTCAGTGCGAAAAGTAGCCACTACTATTTGATGTTAACAAAAAAATTAACCTTATGAAATGAGAGGCTTGCTTACGATATTAAGATAATGCCTTCTAAGGCTACTGCAACCACAACATACAAGCTAAGCCGCATTTTACAACTGAAAGTCTCTTTCAGGCAGTGACATTCACAAACATGTGCTGTGTGAATAAGCAACATCATGTAGGGTTGAGTTCTTATGTCCGATAAGGGCTTTTATCTATCTACAATGTGAATGGCGTTGGTATCATGACACGAAAGTGGTATAATGCTCCTGTGGTTTTCCACTCATACTCCAATAACAGCTAGAAACAAATGAGCAATAAGCCAGCAAAGTTCAGAACTGTCATGGAAAAGGAATAGAGTGGTCTTACTGACAATGTATTTCAATATTTTTTGTGAGTGAGACTGCTGGAATGTGACATTGGCAGATAGGCCAGGAAGACTTTGGCAAGTGGTGATCTAGCAGTATGCATTCAGTCAAAGCAAAACTAGACACAGATTATGAAAAGGGATGGAGGGAATAGCCACAAGTAAAAATAAGCAAGACTTCTGCTAAAAGGAGGCAAGATCCACAGGTCCCAAAAACATACAAGGTCTTTCTGGTCACATCTATGATGCTGAATGGTCACAGACATTTACAATTATCTTTGCATACTCTGGAGTACAATTATGCATGCACTGATTTATCAAAAAACTTATGAACCACAGGCATCTCTGATACCGCAAACATCCAATACCTTAAGCCAGTCTGCCAACTATATGCTGTTGCCTTGGCAACAGGAGGCAAGCAGGCATGGAGAAATCTTGTTGCCTGAGCAACAGGATCCTAAAAAACATGGATCTTAAGCTGTGGCTATGGCAAAGGCTATAGGTTCAAGCTAGTAGACAAGACTTCAGTCCTTTACAGTGATAGATACAGAATTTACGCTAAGGTAACTGTCATTCATCTACTAATTAACCAGTATTTGTGGATTGGCACCCAATGCAATACACTGTGCCCTGAGGAATGCAAAGATAAATCAGGCATAGTCTGGCACATGCCTGGCACACCGTAATAAATATCTATCAACTGAATGAATGTTCTTAAGATGGTCATAATACAATATCCAAAGCTCACTGGGACCTGAATGTATGTGATAAAGAAGCCCCTATGTGACTTATCAAATTGTGTTATACAGAGAAATTTATTTATAAGTTGAAATAAAATGCTATGACTTGCTGGATTAGAATTGTCAGTGTATATATACTGCGTCAGCCTATAAAACCCACATAAAACTGGTAAAAGTCAAACCCATTCTTAATTCTTTTCTAGCAAATAGTAATGAAGGCAGATTTTAGATCAAATTTGAAAATGATTGAAGTTAGAAATTTCAAAGCAATCAGGGACTGGTCCTCTCTTGGTCTTGTCATTAATTATATTCCTGAAAACAGTTTTACCATCTGATGATGGCTTGGATCACCAGGGTGCCTTTCCAGTTCAAATATTATACTTCCTTTCTCCATCCTCGAGACCTCCACATTTCTCTGATGAGGCAGGAGCTGTCCTTTCTAGTTCTGTTTGCTTATGTTTTACTCATTTGTCTCGCTCATTTGTCCAAGAAAGCCTATCCCAAGTTATTAGGCAGGTACTTCAGTTCTTCAGCAGGCAATTGGTTCAAAGCTAGCTCCTGAGATCTGGTATGGCCAATGTTGAGAATTTATGCTTAAGCTTTCTCTCTGTACTATTTAGCCAGGGCCAAGTCTGAATTCTAAACTTTGGAAGCTGTGTCCAGATCAGGTATACACTTCTCTGTTGCTTCTTCTCATTGGAACCAATTGTCTTTTTCAAGAGGCTCCCCAAAGGGGACAGCTGTCCAGGGTCTCATTGTAACTGGTATATCATTTCATACATGGCACAGAGTAGCCAAAAAACCTCTACAAGCTTGATTTTCAATTTATTTTTATTCTATTATGTAGCTTTGCTATCTTCTTTTATATTCAGATTTCTCATTTAGCTTCTAAATATTTTGCAAGATGGGTTCACATTTCACATTAATAACCAGAAAACCCAGGACAATCCTAAACAAATTAGATTGTAAATAATTTCAGCTTTATTTAACGCCTTTTAAAGAATTATAAATACATTTTAGATCTGTCTCCTTTTAATTCAGAGAAGCCCTAGAGATTACCTGGAAGGATGTCAGAAAGTTATTAATTTTCTCTCTTTTTTACTTGGCATGAATCAAAGGCTGTCTTCTATCATTTATTTTCCTCTGAAGTCTGCCTTTGTCTTCTCATTACACTGTGAGTTCCTTGAGGGGAGAGAGCTTATCTTAAACCAACCTATGTTTCCCGGTGGCATGTCACACCATATGTATCACATTCATGGAACAGCTTTGCATGTGTTACTTTAGGTCAAGTCCTGTAGTCCTATTCACCTTAAAACATGCTTTCCAAAACATAAACATCAATGTGTGGGCCATTTTCCATTTTCCATCTGTTGACTTGGTCATAACGCCAAGTTAAAGCTTACTCTGTAATATCCCTGTTTCAATGAGCTTCAGATTGAATTTCCCTTTCTGCTGATTCTCGTTTACCCAATTTGTTATAAAATGTTTAGCTAATGACTATCTTTTTAAAAACCATCTCAAGCTCTAAAATATATAGTACATATGTTTCTTTTGCTTTTGAAGAGTTGGACATCAAGTGGGTTCTTGCAAATAAAACAATTTTCCATGGATCCTTTTAGTAAAAAAAAAAGAGTAATTTGGCAGTGTTGAGATTCCTAAATTAATCTGATTGGTAATTTTCACTTTAATATAAAATTCTCTTAATTGAGGAGTTTACCCATATGTCATATTTATTTTTGTACTAAAATACTTGTTTTGTATCTTTCCTATACATTTAAGCAACTTTGTATCACTGAATAAAGTATATAATAATAGGAAAAATGACTTTGACAATGTTCCTAAAAATACAGACAACCACAAACCTTAAAAGACAGTAGTTATTTTCCAAAGTGCACATATTAGTTATTTTGGATCATTTTCATACGCAAACACTACCAAAGGCAGTGGATAGATTTCCAGATAAGCTCATAAAAGTCTATTGAACTCATTATGTGGTTAAGGTAGAAGCTATGATGCCAGAGATAAGCACACATTCACTCCTTGGGACCATGTGTTCAGAACCCCAACTCCAGGGCCAAACACATGTCTCCTACCCAGATACTTCCCTTGCTGGACTGAGGAAGCGGGAGTTTCCAGTTCCAGGCTCCCACATGGGCTTCCTTGACTGAAAAAGTAGAAGCAGAAATGGTGGGCTAGTGATGGAAAGCAGAAGGTGGGGAATGTTGGGGACCAGGAAGCCTTGGAGATACCCTGCAGGATCTTCTAATTCAGGTCCCCATTTCTAAAAATCACCTATTTTGATTCTCCTTAGAGTTTTGGACTGTTTCTTTTTCCCCTGTCCGCCTTGTTACTTCTGTCTGCAGCTTCTCTGCAATTTGGTCTACTAAAGAACGCCATGAAGTCTTATAGGTTTTACTCAAAGACCTTTCTGGTAGATCATTTGCCCAGGTAGGTTTTCCTCAAGTTTTTGTTACCAGCTTGTTTATTCCACTCTTGTGTCACTTTTCTTAGGATTCAGAGTCCTGGGAGAGAGAGTCAGATTCTCTTGGCTTGGATCAGGTCCCTGCTTATTGCTCTGGAAAGAGCTGAGATCCTTGATTGACAGTCCTTCAGGTCCATCAGGGGACCTTTGCTGCAGGGTGCAGGGGTGGGTGCTGGGCAGCCTAAATGGAACCACTGCATACGGGTGGAAAAGAATTAGGAAGTTAAAAGGCTCCACCTTAACCCTTCCTGGCCCTCACTTGGAGAAGATGAAATTATCAGTGATGTATCTTTGACTAAACAAAAAATGATTTATCTATATGAACCTTCCCTTGTCACCTAACTGAACTTCCCAGGGATTTGCTGAGTGGGTTCTTCATTGTAAAATTCATTTCCATTATGCAATTTCCAGCACGCTCAAACCCACACATAGACCATGGTCCATTTAGGCTGCCCAGCACCCACACCTGCACCCTGCAGCAAAGGTCCCCAGATGGACCTGAAGGACTGTCAATCAAGGATCTCAGCTCTTTCCAGAGAAGTAAACAGGGGCCTGATCCAAGCCAAGACAATCTGATTCTCTCTCCCAGGACTCTGAATCCTAAGAAAGGTGACACAAGAATGGAATAAACAAGCTGAGAGCTCATTCATTTCAGCATCTATGCCCTTACAAGTCTGCCAGGAATGCCTAAACTTGATCCTCCAGATTCCTGATGTGCGAGCTTCCAAAGCCTCCTGTTGCCTAAGTGAGCAAGAGTCAGGCTCTTTTGCTTGTATCCACAAAGCCCTGACTGGTACAGCACATCGCAGCCTCAGCCTTTCGTCACACACATGCTGCTCTCCCTGTAGCCAGGGCCACTGCACTGCTCTCAGGCCCCCTGACTGGCATCACCACTTTTGGTGGTCCCAGCCTCAATGCTGTCCTCACCTCAGAGCTGTCTGGCAGTCCTTAAGCCTCTCTCTGTTTGATCCCTTTCCCATCTCTAAATCGGTTGTTCCTAGCTGACCACACTCCTCAAATCTAGATGGTTCTATCAGCAGTGGCCTAGATCATCTAATGCACAGAAACCACCACATTTAATCTTCCTTAATATCCTACTTCTCTAGCTTAATTTTATCTTCACCTGACGTTCCCCAGACACAAAGGGTTGCCCTCCCATCTTTTCCAGAGGTTCACTCCTCTGACTCTAAGCTGCTCTGCAACTAGATATCATTAATTATCTCTTCTTCCCAGTCTCTCTTCTCCATTGGCTTCTTCTCCTCAGTTCCAAATGCTCTAAAGTCATCCTCATTCTAGGACACCCTTTACCATCAACTCTCCCCAGCCAGCTAACTCTCCCAGCTCACTCTCATTTTCTTCAACTGCCCCCATCTCGCCATCCAGAACATCTAAGACCATTGCAGTCACATTTCTGCTCCCTCCAATCCCACCCAGTGCCAGTGAAACTACTCTCACGAAGGTCACCAGGTCACTTGCAAAAGGCTGAATCTAATAGTTTTGTTTCAGTCCTCACTACAAATGACAACTGTCACTGACAATGCTAGCTTTCCCAAAATTACAATTTTGCCTTTCTTTTAAAAGAGAATCCCCCCAACATATTCTATCCTCCCTTGCAGCTAGATGTGGTCTCATGAGGAAGTTCCGGCCAATGGTATGTGAGCAGAAGTGATGAGCACACATTTGGGTCATGTCTTTAAAAGAAGGGATGTGTCTCCACTTTCCCTTTCCTCTTGTTGCTGGCTGGGATGTAGGATGTGGTCTGGTGAGCCACACTGGCCACATTCGCTGTGAGAATGAGACCTACACCCTGGGGATGTGGAGGAACAAGACATAAGGACCAGGGCTCCAGATGACCTCGTGGAGCACCAGGGCCCTACCTGCTGGCCTGCCCATGAGCTCAGAGAGGCTAACCAATTGGTTCAAGGTCACAAAGCTAGAAAAAAGGCAGAGCTAGACTAAGACCCAGGCCCAAGCTTAGTACTCTTTACAGTATGCTATTTGGTAAACTATAAATGGTTCTGGGAGGGTGAGCTCTAATAGCCTTTGTTTCCATGGGCCTATGGTAACTTCTGGCTATCACGTTTCAATTTAACCACCAATAACCAAGCTCTGTAAAGCATAATATTTCTAGGAGCTCAATTTGTACATACCTTGTTTGGAATTGTCTTTCTCCTCCTGAAGCACTAAAACTTCTTTTTAAAATGCCTGAAACAAGAAAATAAAAGTAAGTTTACATTACTTCCTCTGCAAATCTTTTATTTTATTAAAAAAAAATGCTGAACAACAAATGCTGGTAAGGATGTGGAGAAAAGGGAACTCTTACTCTTATACACTCTTGGTGGAAATATAAATTAGTATGGCCATTATGTAAAACAGTATGGAGGTTCTTCAAAAAACTAAAAAATAGAACTACCATATGATCCAGCAATCCCACTACTATGTATATATTCAAAGGAAGGGAAGTAAGTATGTCAAAAAGATATCTGCACTCCCATGTTTATTGTAGCACCATTCATGATAACCAAGATATGGAATCGGTCTAAGTGTCCATTAACAAATGAATAGATAAAGAAAAAGTGGTATATATATATATAATGGAATATTTTTTAGCCATAATAAGAATGAAATCCTGTTATTTGCAGCAACATGGATGGAACTAGAGTAAATTATGTTTAGTGAAATAAACCAGCACAGAAAGACAAATATTTCATATTCTCACTCATATGTGTCAGCTAAAAAAGTTGATCTCATGGAGGTAGAGGGTAGAATAATGGTTATCAGAGTCTGGAAAGGGAAGGGGGAAAGGAAGATGAAGAAAGGTTGGTTAAGGGATACAAACATACAGATAGAAGGAATAAGTTCCAGTGTTTGATAGATCATTAGAGTAACTACAGTTAATAATAATTTATTGTATATTTCCAAATAGCTAGAAGAGAAGATTTGCAATGTTCCCAACACAAAAAAAATGTTTGAGGTGCTAGATATCCTAATTATCCTGATTTAATCATTACACATTATATGCATATATCAAAATATCACATGTACCCCATAAATATGTACAAATATTATGTATTGATAAAAATATTTTTTAAATAAAAATAAATTTTTTAAAAATTCAAAAAAAGGAGATATATATTCAATGAATGGCTTGGTCTGTAAACACCCTCATATTGCTCTAAGGCAGGGATTACCAGATGTTTTCTGTAAAGGGCCAGATAGAAAATATTTCAGGCTTTGCACACCATACCGTCTCTGTCCCAACAGAATTCTGCTGCCCTTGTAGCGTGAAAGCAGTCAAACAATATGTCAGGAATACACATGGGTTTATTCATGGCAAAAACAAACAAAAATAATGCTGCATTTCTGTCACCTCAACAACTGTACATACTGCAAAGATTATCTTTTTTATGAAAACATCAGCTAAAATATAATGTTACAAATTTCTATTTACTTTGACAGGTTTATTTAAGGGCTTTTTTCTCAAAGAAAACATGTTAAACAAACAAAAATTCCATTATTAATATCTAACAAAATACAATAAAATATCTATGTCATAATCCTCCTAAGCTCTTGCTAAGGCAGCTACAAGTTACCACATGCATTCTCCTTTCCACCTCTCCATTGACCTCTCACCATTGTCACCAGGGATATATAACACGGAACTCATCTCAAAACAGTAATGAACTTCTTCTAGAATTTGCTATATATGTTTATATACATGCATACTTTTTCCTGTATTATACTCATGTTTTCCCAATTGCAAATCAAGACATTTTATTTAACAAGCAGGAATTTACAGGAAAAACCGGACAGAGTGTTGGAAACTGGGATTGTCCCAGAAAATCTGGAATATTTAGTCACTATTTTGATGGATCAATTAAGTTGGAAAAAGCAAAGAACACAGCTAAATCCTTAACATTCTTCTCTGATTCTTAGACTACTTTAAACTTTCTTTTATGAGATTTTCATAGTTTAGTCATTGAGAAGAGAGAATTATTTACACTTAATTTATTTCAGAGTATTTCTATCTATAGTTTTTAATATTTTATCAACTTACTCTTTTAAAAAAATATTCTTTTCTCTCCATTTCCTATTTTAACTATTTTTTTCTTCTCAGCTTCAGGTGTTGAGGCATTTGATCCTATCTTTCATCACCGTCTTTAAATTTTATCTTTACCTTTTTTTTTCTTTCCCCTACCCCAGTATGACTATTTTCTTTGTTTCAAATTAAGAATCAAGAGTAACATTATGGACTGAATTTATATATCATTTTTTATAGTTCTAAAAAAAATCAAAATTTTTCTTTTATTTTAGCGTTTTAATACATCCCTTTACATTAATGTAAATAAAATTATACAAAAATTAGTCCACACCAAGACTAATTTCTTCTACAGGTTTCTAATCCCTCTGACCAACAGACTCATAGAAGGTCACTTCTATTATTTCTATGGTTATTTAGCTGTCTCCAAATTAGTTATCTCAACTTCCCAGTTAGAACCTGCATTTGCAGGTAGAAATAATGAAACTATGCATTTGACAGCTAAGGAAATGTAAAACCACTGTGCTGTCTGGCCGTTGGGCTCTATCATAGAGACAGACACACCTGTCCTAATTAGCATTACACCTGGAAAACTAACCACCGGGTTATATATATGGTGACATTTGTTTGACTCAAGTATGATTCCCAAACCACTACCTGCCAGAATCCCACAAATGGCAAACTTATAAATAATGCTTACTGAAGGTGGATTCTTTCAGAGGACTTGAACTGGAGCTGCTGGAGTTATCCGAAATGTCCAATTCATCATCTAGCTCTGAATATATATCTGCACATTAATAAAAACAATAAAAAGCAAATGAACCTTGAAACAGAAAGGAGTCAAGAGTGCATTCATGCTGACATCCTTTCACTAAAAGTACCTTTCTCAATATTTTCCAGGTTGAAGTTATCATCTGACAGTATTTCATCACAGGCCCTGTCTTCATCCTTACCACCAGGAGCCTGGAAGCCTTCAGGGGGCAGGTCTGCACTTTCTGAAAGTTCACTTTTCAGGCTGGCTGCTCCACTGCTGCTGCTACTCAAGCTTGCCTTCTCAAAGGTTTCCTGGAAAGGGGATTTAATTTTTAATAGTCTCACCTGTGCCCGAATGTTTATAGCAGCACAATTCACAATAGCAAAGATGTGGAAACAACCCAAGTGTCCATCAGTACATGAGTGGATTAATAAAATGTGGTATATGTATACCATGGAGTACTATTCAGCTATAAGAAACAATGGTGATATAGCATTTTTTGTATTCTCCTGGATAGAGCTGGAACACATTCTACTAAGTGAAATATCTCAAGAATAGAAAAACAAGCACCACGTGTACTCACCATCAAATTGGCATTAGCTGATCAACACATAAGTGCACATATAAGAATAACATTTATTGGATGTCAGGCAGGGGCGAGGTGGGAGGGTGGAGGAGAGGACAAGTATATGCATACACAAAGAGTGTGATGCGCACCATCCAGGGAATGGACATGCTTGAAGCTTGGACTTGCGGGGGCAAGGGCAACATACGTAACCTAAACATCTGCTGAAATAAAAAAAAAAACATATGCTGAAATAAAAAAAAAAAAACTTAATAGTCTCTTTCTCTTTCCTTCTTTAGGACCCAAAGCCTGTTAGAACATATATTAAAATGCCTAAAATATCGTTATAAATATATTATGCAGAAGTGCATCAGTAGTTCCACCTATATACCTGCTATAGAGCTTATTCAGTTCATAAATACAAAAAAAGTAGGTCTACAGGTACCATTGGACAAAGAAGAATGGAACTGACAACAGTGCTCAGTAGCAAAGGCCTATATAATCCAGTGGGGGTGGGGAAATGTACTTCATAGACTACGTATCGATTTAGCAGAAATTTTAGAAATTTAAGCTTTTTTCTAAAATATCTGCTATCAAAGCCTCTCGGCAGCACAGTAGATAAATAAGGCTTATTTTCTTCAAAATTCAAGGGAAATTAGTAGCAGACAAAGCCAGGCCATGGAGAGTGAGAGGTGAGGTCCTCTACAAGATGAAGAGCTGCAGCAAAGAGGACTTCCAAACCACCAGGACTCCATGCTACTGCCTGGCTTGAACCCTCTCTGTAAAACTAGCCATGGGCTCCTCCAGAACCCTCTAACACTGATGGGAGCATTTCTATTATGATAGCACCACAAGGTCATCCATCTGGATGTGTGATTCCACATTTCTCTAAATGGTATTATTAGAACTTCAAAAATTATGTCTCAATAAGAATAAAGAAAAATATCTTAATGCCATTGAATGCTGGAAGCTTTGATTTTTCTAAGAAAAAGACAGTGGGGATGGAATGACATATGACTCAGCAGAGAAGTATCCCTTGTTTCTTTACCCAAGTAATTCTTCATACCTAAGACATTCATTGTGTCCATTTGCAACAGGTGTAAAGAACCTTCTTAGGCTGTGGGGCTAAACAGTGCTGACAATCCTAAGCTACAGATCAGGTGGACAAAAAGACAAAGGCAGAAAGGCCATGAAGGAGGAAAGGATAAAACAGAGTGTCAAAAAAACAAAATGAAACAGGGGCACATTTTCTCAGGATGTCTTGAGGTTATGTGTTCCGGACTGTTGGTCACACACAGTTGGCTCAGAGTAAACCTCTTTAAATTAAAAAAAAAAAAAAAAAGCAAAAGGCTGCATTTATTGAAGGGAAAAAGAATTTCCTGTGAATTGTGTCAGGTTAGTCACAAATTACCCCTTCTTGATTAAAAGGCTCCAATGATAAAAGATGCCTATTTGAGAGACAGGTTTGTGTTTATTTATTTCAGATATTTTTTCCTACAATTAAAATGACACCCACAGCTTCAAGGGGCAAGTCTTTACAAACCCCATGGTGGTATAATTTGCAGATGAAGAAAACCTAAAACTTTATGTACAACTAAAGTCAGAAGTAAATCTCTGAAATCTTTCATGTGTTTATGTTCTCTAGACAAGATGAAAAGATAAAAAGAATATCAAAAACATTTGTGCACTGAAAACTGTCCAAATCAATTCCTGCTTATTATTTCTTTTCCCTGAGAATCTTTTCAGTGTTCCTTTCTTCAGAGTTTCATCAAGTTTCTTGCTTTGTTGAAGCTAAAATGCAGGTGAAGAAGCATTTTAACCTTACTTTTCTGTGCCTAGTCTCCATCCAATGTTCAAAGTGTACTTTTATGACTGTGAATTTTTAATTCCCACTTCATAGGCCCACCTTGCTAACTTAGAATCTGAGATGAGAAACACTTTGGCTACTCTCTGACAGAGCTGTGTTTGCTGCACAGAAATGTTTTGAATATATGGGGTTTCTAATGTGAGCCTCAGTTCTGCCCACATCCAGCTCCTGATACCAAACTCAGGACCTCCTTCTAAGGCCCCCAAATTTACTATAAAACCCACTCAACTTCTTTCATGTCCTCCTCTTTTCTCTCTCCCAAGCCACAGAATCCTTCTTCCTCTAACTATACCCAATGGAAGTATTTAGGAATTTATTAATACATGGAAATAAACATCTAATTTAGGGCCTCCTCCTTATGCCCTAAGATATTTATTCTAAATAAATATCTCCTGCCTAGTCTAAAGACCACAGCTGACATTTAAAAACTTCTAAGGACTTTACATCCAAGATATGTTGACGCTATCATGGTTGAAAAAAGATTGAGAAGAATTTTTGAATTGAGAAAACTTTTTTTTTCATTGATGCAATTAAGATACTGGAATCCAAGCCGGGCGCGGTGGCTCACGCCTATAATCCTAGCTCTCTGGGAGGCTGAGGCAGGTGGATTGTTTGAGCTCAGGAGTTTGCAACCAGCCTGAGGAAGAGCGAGACCCCGTCTCTATTAAAATTAGAAAGAAATTAATTGGACAACTAAAAATATATAGAAAAAATTAGCCGGGCATGGTGGCGCATGCCTGCAGTCCCAGCTGCTCAGGAGGCTGAGGCAGAAGAATTGCTTGAGCCCAGGAGTGTGAGGTTGCTGTCAGCTAGGCTGATGCCACGGCACTCACTCTAGCCCGGGCAAAAAGAGCGAGATTCTGTTTCTAAAAAAAAAAAAAAAAAGATACTGGAATCCTACATGGCCAGTATCACCCTGATACCAAAACCATACAACAACACAACAGAAAAAGAAAACTTTAGATCCATATCACTGATGAATATAGATGCAAAAATCCTCAACAAAATACTAGCAAACTGAACCCAACAGCACATCAAAAAGATACTAAACCATGATCAAGTGGGTTTTATTCTAGTAATGCAAGGATGGTTCAACATTTGCAAATCAATAAATATGATACATCACATAAACAGAAATAAAGAAAAAACCATACAATCATGTCAATAGACAAAGAAAAAGCAAGTGATAAAACTCAACATCCCTTCATGATAAAACTCCTCAACAAACTAGGCATAGAAGGAACATACCTCAAAACAATAAAGGCCAAATATGGCAAACCCAAAGCCAACATCAAACTGAATGCAGAAAAGTTGAGAACATTTTCTCAAGGTATGGAACAAGACAAGGAGGCCTACTCTCACCACTCTTATACAGTTATAGTACTGGAAGTCTTAGCTAGAGCAATCAGGCAAGAGAAAGAAAGAAAAGGCATCTAAATTGTAACAGAGGAAGTGACATTATCCCTGTTTATAGTGTTATGATCTCATACCTAGAAAAACCTGCAGACTCCACCAAAAACCTCTTAGATTTTATAAATGATTTTAGTAAAGTTGCAGGATACAAAATTAATGTACAAAAATCAGTAGCATTTCTATATGCCAATAATGTTCTAGATAAGAACAAAGTCAAGAAGGCAATTCTATTTACAATAGCTAAAAAAATAAAATACAATACCTATGAATGTATTTAACCAAGAGGGTGAGAGATCTCTATAAGGAAAACTACAAAACACAGATGAAAAAAATTGTAGATGATACAAACAAATGGAAAAACATCCCATGCTCATGGATCAGAAGAATTAATATTGTTAAAATGACTACACTAGAGATTGAATGCAATCTAGAGATTCAATGCAATCTCTGTCAAAGCAATCTAGAGATTCAATGCACTCTCTATCAAAATACCAATGTCATTTTTCAGAGAATTGGAAAAAAACATTCTAAAATTCATATGGAACCAAAAGGAGCCCAAATACTCAAAGAAATTCAAAGTAAAAACAACAGAGCTGGTGGAATCACGTTACCCGACTTCAAATTATACTGTAAGGCTATAGTAACCAAAATAGCCTGGTACTGTTAAAAAAATAGACACAGATCAACAGTGAATAGTGACACATAGATCAATGGAACAGAATAGTAAAGCCACATACAGCCAACTGATCTTTGACAAAGTCAACATGAACATACATTGGGGAAAGGATACCCTTTTCAATAAATGGTTCTGGAAAAATTGGATTATTGCCACATGCAGAAGAATGAAAATGAATCCCTATTTTTTACCATATACAAAAATCCACTCAAGATTGATTAAAGACTAAAATTTAAGGCCTGAAACTATAAAAATACTATAAGAAAACCTAGAGAAAATTTTCCTGCACATTGGTCCAGGAAAAGAATTTATAACTAAGACCTCAAAAGTCCAAACAACAAAAACAAAAATAGACAAATAGAACTGAAACTAAAAAACTTATGCACAGCAAAAGACATAATCAACAGAGTGAACAGACAACTTGCAGAATGGGAGAAAATATTTGCAAACTATGCATCCAACAAAGGATTAATGCCCAAAATCTACAAGGAACTCAAACAACTCAATAACAATAACAAAAATAATCTCATTAAGAATGGGCAAAGAATATGAATAGACATTTTTCAAAAGAACATATAAAAATGGCCAACAGGTATATGAACAAATGTTCAACATTACTAATCATCAGAGAAATGGAAATGAAAGCCACAATGAGACATCATCTTACCCCAGTCGGAATGGCTATAAATAAAAAGGCAAAAAATACCAGATATTGGCAAGGATGAAGAGAAAAGGGAACTCTTATACATTGTTGGTGGGGAATGTAAATTAGTACAACCTCTATGGAAAACAGTATAAAGATTTCTCAAAGAACTAAAAATAGAACTACCATTTTATCCAGCATTCTCACTACTGGTTATCTACCCAAAGAAAAAGAAATCTATATATCAAAAAGATACCTGCATTCATATGTTTATCATAGTAATATTCACAATAGTAGAGAAATGGCATCAGCCCAGGTGTCCATCAACAGATGACTGGATAAAGAAAATGTGGTGTATTCACAAAGGAATACTTTCAGCCATAAAAATAATGAAATAATGTCTTGCAGTAATATGCTGGAGGCCATTACGTTAAGTAAAAGAAATCAGACACAGAAAGACAAATATCACAAGCTCTTACTCATAAGTGGGAGCTAAATAATGTGTACCCATGAGCATAGGGAGCATAGTGATAGACAATGAAGACCTGGAAGAGTGAGGGGGTGGGAGAGGGTTAGATGATGAGAAATTACCTAATGGGTACGATGTAAGTTGTTCATCTGATGGATACCCTAAAAGCTCTGAATTGACCACTATGTAATAAATGTATGTAACAAAATCATACTTGTACCCCATAAATTTATATAAATAAAAAAAGACAGTGGATTCCATACATGACTAAAATTAGCAAAACTTAAGCAAAGTCCTTGTCTCTCTTAAGAACAGGCATGAATAAAACATCAGAGGAAGACATTTTCCTTTGAACAAATGAAGAGTAGGAGAAGCTGTGATTCCTGAAAAAGGCAATTCCAAGTTTAAGGATGCTTGACTAGCAACCAAAACCCAAGAATCAATGGGTTGTAAATCCCATTGGATTTACACTTGCAACTACAAAAAATGCACCCATAGGTAATTGAGTATTTGCACAAATTCTGATAAACAGAATTCACAATCTGATAGAGATGCTTTGTCATAACGTAGAATATATGGTTTGTTTTAAACTTTATATTTCTATAATAATCTCTCACAGAAGTTTTTGCACCAAAAAATTGATACAGTTTTTGACCTTGCTGTAAACCATATGCTACTGTAGTACATTTTCCCTACCATGCTTTCCTGAGTTTTTCATTGTGAGTATTTGAGTATCCACCCAACTGTTTATCCAAATTGCTCCCCCAAGAACAGGGGGCATCTGCATATAGCAAATGCTCAATAAATAGTTTCTGTGTTGAGATCAGAAGAGAGAGAAGGGCCAAAAAAGCAAGTGAAGTTCCTTATAGGGGGAGTGGATTTTATGACTTCCGCGGGTTTTTTTTTTTAATCTCGCTCCTTTACTCAGGAGCCTATATTGTGAAGTTTGTCCAAGAGCTGAAGGGGCTATTTGTTGATACATCCATGAGTAGGAGTGGAACTTCTCCCTTCCTTTTTCCCCTTTGCATTTATGAGAAGTTGTAAAGCCATCTGTCAGAGATGACCTGCCCAGCAATGACAGCGTGCCTTTATAATCCAGCAGGCAATGGCCAAAGGAAGAATATGGTTGGATGTTTTTGCTCTAAATGTTGAAGCCATTAAGTTTTTCTCAGCAGATACTTCCAGCAAATACATTAAGCTATTACAGGGATTTAGGAAGGAAAAGAAAAAAAAAGAAGAAGCTGCTTTGGGGGATGGAATTTGACTGCTATCATCTTTTTCACTTGCTGATTACTTAAGATTTTTCAAGGAGGAGGAGAGGGAGTTAACTAGACTTTTTTGGCATCTACATCTCTAGGAACGGATGGACACATTCTGTGTATCAATATGACAGCAAGGAGAATACAATGCAAATCAGACAATAAAATTATCACTGATATGGAAATCACCACCATTATAGAAGACACTTCCTGTCACAGTGCTGATACAGGCACAATTATATTTAGCTTGGTTTTGCTCATTATAATGCAATATTTTTATGTGTGCAAAAGATCATAATACATTTTTAGTTGAATAGCAGTTCTAACAGTAACAGACTGACATTGCCCAAATTAACTGCTACAATGGGGAAAGAATTAAAAGAGCCTATTTTATTAAAACTAGTGCAATTTTTTTAAATGATCAGAATGTTAATTTTATAAGGAGAGAAAGGAAGGAAAGCAAGAAATAAATTAAAAGCATCATACCAGCTATATCCTATAGATGCTTTACTTTAGAATTATTAAAAAATGTACTACTTCTTTTATATTCTGAAATATTCACATTCTACTAGCTATATTTTTATCCAGTTTCTTCCATTTGTTAAGTTAATAACTTTGCTCTTAAATACATAAATTCAGTGCTACCAGATGCTTGACAGAAATTCACCCAGCATCCAGCTGAGGTGATCTTTTATCAGTGGCAAAACACATTCTATGCTTTTCATGGATGATAGCACAAACAAAATTCAAAATAGAATACAGATCATTGGCTGCATATTATTTTACATAAACTTAGTCCCTAAATTTCAGGGTATTTTTTAAAAAATCAGCCAGTGTGGTCAGATGACTGAAGAAGCCACGTGGACCAGACCATAGGTGAGCGAACTGCCATTTCAGCAGTGCAGTGAGAGACTCCTCCAGGCCTAGCTCTGGGAGACTAGGTTTGGTCACGTCAGAGATGACAGAGATGCGGGCTGATGACACGAGCCTGGAGCCTGGTCCCTCCCATGGTAGATGGAAATCTTTCAGCCCTAAAGTCGTTTGGATGATACCATTGTCTAATTCCATCTGTGCATCCTGAAGCATTTCCTTTCTTCTGTTCTCTCCATATCAAGTAGGAGAGCAATAGTTAAAATTAAACCAGAAAAACCGGTGTTTTGGAATCCTAAAAATAGCTAAATTTATAAGAATTACATAATCAAGGAAAACATTCTCTTCAAGTTTAGATCTTATTTATTGTTTTATTTTTAACTTCTTAACAAAAAATTTTGCTATCATGATATAGTTGTGATCCTGTTATTTTTTGATACTACCTTAATTAGAACTTCTTAAAAATACTATGACATATAAATGAACTTTCACTAAATAAATTAGGAAATGAATTTATCATTACAATTCAGTTTAAAAATCCAGTATGAAATTTACCACAATTGAAAATACTTCACTGCCACCCCATAACTAACCTAGTACTGTGTCAGAAATGGATGAGTTCTCTATTATTCTTAATGGAAATACAGGTTTTCTAGAAGTAATAAAGAAGAGGAGAGGAACATGTCATAATCTGAAAGTATCATTTGTTAAACATACAACATTACTGACCACCATGTTCTTCCAAGACTGCAGACTAACATGAGAATAGAACTAAATGTACATGCTAATATCTACAAAAGCATTTCAAATGAGTCCAGAATCAGGTAATTCTATTTAACATATAAAAGAAACAATGAACAGAGGACCATCAAGTAGGCACCTTTTAAGACATTCTAATTTGTATTTCTCAAATTGAAATCTGGCAATTATTAAAGCATTAAAGAGTATTAGACATGAGTGGTGTCAACATGAATAAACCCCACAAATTAGAACTCCACTGACCGTTCTATTTTTAACATAGAATTACATAAGGAAAGGTCTAGTTCTTATTAAACTGCACACTTAGCACATGATGTCAAAATACCAAACTGATTAAGTACCAGTAGCAAAATAATTAAACATCAAGAAAAGAGTCAATATCATCTCTTGCTTGGTCCACTACAATCTCCTCTTAACCAATCTCCCTGCTTCCACTCTTGGCTCTCAGTGGTCTCTTCCTACATAATAGCCAGCTATTTCCTTTTAAAGCCTAATAATAGCCTCTTGCTTGCTTAGAACTCACATCTCTCAAGTCTATGCCACAAACTATGGCAACCTCATTCCCTCCTGTCTCCCCCTGCTTCACTGTCCTCCAGCCACACAGGCCTCTTTGCTGCTCCCTAAGCTTGGCAGGCACAGTCCCACCTCAGGTTCTTTGGACATGCCGTTCCTTCTGCCATCAATGTTGTGCCTTCAGATATTTGCAGGGATCACCCCTTTATTGTACAGTTGATCCTTCAACAACACAAAGTTTAGGGGTGCTGATCTTCCACGCAGTCATAAATCCATGTGTAATTTTTAATTCCCCCAAAACTTGACTACTGAAAGCCTGCTGTTGACTGGAAGTCTTACCAATAACATAAACAGTCAATTAACACATATTTTGTGTGTTATATATATTATAAACTGTATTCTTACAATAAAGTAAGCTAGAGAAAAGAAAATGATATTAAGAAAATCACGATGGAAGAGAAAATATATTTACTATTCATTAAGTGGAAGAGGATCGTTATAAAGGCCTTCATACTTATCATCTTCACATTGAGTAGGCAGAGGAGGAGGAGGAAGAGGAGGGGTTAGTCTTGCTGTCTTATGGCAAAGGCAGAAAAAATTCCATGTTTAAGTGGACCCGCTCAGTTCAAATCCACATTGTTCAAGAGTCAACTGTATTCAGGTATCCATTTAAATGTCACATACTTATAGAGGCTTTCCCTGACATCTCTATTTAAAATAGCCTATTTCCCTGCACCCACCAATCACTTTCCACTACTTTGTCTCCTTTTTTTTTATACACAGCTCTTAAATACATTTTTATCTATTATTTGTCTTCCCCCACTAAGAAGGAGGGGGTCTTTGGCTATTTTGATCACTGTTGTATCAGGAGAGTACAATAATCCTCAGAAAAAAGTATCTAACAAATATTGTTGAATAAGTGAAATAAAAGATTGAGTTTTATAAATGTTGTGATAATCTTGTCTGGGTAAAAATCAAAATTGTAGTATGATTTTTTAAATAAATTGACAAACCGATTCTAAAAATAATAAGGAAATACAACAGACCTAGAATAGCCAAATCAAACTTGACAAAGAACAACAAAATTAGAAGATTTATACAACCTGATTTGAAGCCTTATTAAAAAACTACAGTATTAAATAATACAGAGTTTCCATTGCATAGGACAAATAAGTTCAAGAGACCTTTTGCACAGTTTGATAATTATAGTTAGTAATAACATACTATCTTCTTGAAAAATGTTAAGAGAGTGGATTTGAAATATTCTCACCACAAAAATAACTGTGTGTGGCAATGAATATGTTAACTAGCTAAATTTAGCCATTCCACAATGTGTATATATTTCAAAACATCATGTTGTACACAATAAATGTATACAATTTTATTTGTCAAGTAAAATAAAATAAAGACATTTTTAAAAAGCTACAATAATCAAAACAGTGTGTTGTGGGCCTAACAATAGACATATAGAGCAGTGGAACAGAACAGAGTTCAGAATTAGATCCATAAGTGGGTATAAATATAAAATTAGATAGAAAAAATAAACCCTAATATTTGATAGCAGAGTAGGGTGACTATAGTTATGAACAGGGTATTATATATTTCAAATTAGCTAGAAGAGAGGACTTGAAATGTTACCAACACACGAAAATGATAAATACTCAAGGTGATGGACACCCCAAATTCCCTGATTTGATCATTACACATTCTGTGCATGTAACAGATATTCACATGTACCCCATAAATGTGTAAAACATTATGTATCAATGAAAAAAAAGAAATAGATCCATGAAAAGGGGAACCCTCATATACTGTTGATGGAAATGCAAATTAGCACAGCCACTATGGAGAACATTATGGAGGTTCCTCAAATAACTAAAAGCAGAATTAACATATGATATGATCCAGCAATCCCATTGATGAGCATATATCCAAAAAAAAGAAATCATTATATTAAAGAGATATGTTTGCACTCCCATGTTTATCACAGCACTATTTGCAATAGCCAAGATATGGAATCAACCAAAGTGTCCATCAACATATGAATAGATAAAAAAAAGTGGTACATATACAATGAAATAGTATTCAGACATAAAAAGAATGAAATTCTGTCATTTGCAATAGCATGAATGGAACTGGAGGGCGTTACTTTAAGTGAAATAAGTCAGGCATAGAAAGACAAATATTGCATGTTCTCACTCATATGAGGGAGCTAAAAAAAATTGAACTCATGGAGGTAGAGAGTAGAATCATGGTAACCAGAGGCTGGGAAAGTGAGTAGGGAGAGGAGGATAAAGAGGGAATGGTTAATGGATACAAATATACAGTTGGATAGAAGGAATAAAATCTAGTTTCAATAGCACATTAGGGTGACTATAGTTAATAATAATTTATTATATATTTCAAAAGAGCAGAACTGGAATATTCCTAACAAAAAATGATAAATGCTTGAAGTGATGGATATTCCAATTACCCTGATTTGATCATTACATATTGTATGTTTATATCAAAATATCACATGTAGTTCATAAATAACTATTATGTATTCATAAATAATTAAAATTAAAAGTTAAAAAAACTATAAGCAAAACAAGAAAATAAATACATCCACATATATATTTTCAAGCAATTTTCAATGAAGTACTTAGCAAAAGCAATGGGGAAAGATTAGACATTTTAAGAAATGATGCTGGAAAAACTGGATACCCTTACTTAAAAAAGTCAATCTCTTCATTATTCTATACACAAAATTAAATAAAAATAGATCATAAGTCTAAACATAAAAGCTTTAGTCATAAAACATTTACAAAAAAAAAATAGGATCCTATTTTTGCAACCTTGGAGTAGGCAACAATTTCTTTAAAAAGATGCAAAAAGCTCTAACAACCACAAAAAACTAAGTGAATAAAATTGATCTCTATCAAAATTAAAATTTTCTGCTCATTAAAAAATACTATTAATAAAATAAATAGGCAAACCAGGCTGTGAAAAAATGTTTGCAATACCTATATTGCAAATATAGCCTCATATCTAGAATATATAAAGAATTCCTACAAATCAACAAAAAACACACAAATAATGCAATAAAATGATGGGCAAAAGACTTGAACAGACATTTAACACATACGCACAGAGATATACAAATAGCCAACAAGCACGCATAAAGGTGATCAACATCATTGATCATCAGGAAAATGCAAATCAGTACTACAAAGAGATACCATTACACTACAGAGGCTAAAATAAAAAGACTGACAATATGAAATGTTGACAAGGATGTGGAACACTTGGAATTCTCACACACTGCTTCTGAAAATGTTAAACAGTACCTTTTGGAGAAATATTTTGTAGTTTCTTTTACAGTTAAACATACAACTACCTATAACCCTGAAGTTCTATTTCTAGGTATTTATCTAAGAGAAATGAAAACCTAACCATAAGACTTATTATGAAAAAGTTCATAACATTCTTACTCATAAAACTCCAAATCTGGAAACAACATAAGTGTTCATCAACAGGAGAACAAAGAACCAAGTTATGGTGTATTCATACAAGTTAAAGCCACCTAGCAATGTAAACAAATTACTAACACAACAATCTCACAGACATTATGTCACAAGAAAGAAGCCAGATACTAAAGAGTGCATGTGTTTGATTTATACGAAGTCAAACAACAGGCAAAAATAATCTATAGTGACAGAAATCACAACAGTCTTTGTCTTTGGGCAGGGGATTGTATAGAAGAGTCAGAGGGAACTTTCTGAGGTCAGGTAAATGTTCTGATTCTTGTTTTGAGTGGTTATACATGTGACAAAAGTCATTCAACTAAGCACTTAAAATTTGTATATTTTGCTGTATGTAAATTAAATGTCACTTAAAAAAAGATTGTAGTGTGGATGTGAGAATTGTGTCTGTATCTATATATGAGTCTATAAGGCACTGCTTTATTTTCTTAAAACATAATAAGCATAGAACATTTCTCAAACAAGTCACGATTTTTTCTGATGCTTCATTCTCTGCATCATTACTTGCTGAATTTTCACAGCCTTGGGGGAAATTTGGTCAACAATTAACCAGACAATAAAAGCAAAGATGTTCACAAAAATATTGTCCTTTTAAAATACATCATTTTCTACATGGCTTAATTTAATCTCCTAGCAGAGGATTGCAAATACGTGCCTTTAGTAGTATGCTCAACAATTGTAAATGACATACGGTATAATAAAAATAAAGCAACTCAGATAAATAAATAGCATTTTTTTAAAATTTGCACTAAGAAAATTAGAATCTGGATGCTTGCATATCTGTTCAATTGTTAAATGGTCAACTTTAAAGACATCTGAGAATTTAAGAAAAACATAAAATATTTATCAAAGTTTGCTAAGAAAAGGTACAGATCAAATCTTATTAAAAAACTTTAATAAGAATGCCATATGAAGGGTTTGTGAGTTTAAAAAATAATCTTTTCTGATAAGGGCTCTACCAGCTGCCTTGTCCTTGAAAGTAGAAGGAATTTAAGATGACACTCATGTATGCCATATTTTGACTGTTTGACAGTATCAGATTATCATAGAAATCTTTGCTTTAATTCTTCAAAAGCTTAGAGAAAATTTCTAGGACTCAACTATATGAACATTTTCTTGTCATCTTAAGCATGGGATATGTTTAAGATATTTAACACATTCAAGATCAGATGTGCTTTTTTGAAAGGTAATTTTGGTAGACATGCAGAGGACAGCTAAGGGAGAGAGATGACTCTAGATAATCCGGGTGGAACTGATTCAGTCAGTTGGCAGGTCTCCAAAGCAGAGCCGAGGCTTCTCTGAGAGGAAGAAGAAATTCAGCCTGTGGACAGCAGATTCAGCCCATGCCCAAGATTTCTAGCCTGCTCTTCCTGCCCAGTCCCCCTGTGGATTTTGCCTTGTCGGTCCCCATAATCATGTAAGCAATTCCTTCCAACAAATCTCTTAATATTTATCTCTTCCTGGTTCTGTTGCACACACTTGGTACAGGACCATCTTGCACATGGCATAATATCAGCATTTCTAGCTGCCACCCATTAAATACCAACAGCATCCAAAGTCACAGTGATAAACAACAATGACATGACACTCACCAACCCCCAACACATATGTTTCCTAATGCTGCCTGGTAGACAGTGCAGAGGTGGTATACTGACCAAATCCCTGGTAGAGGAGAGGAAGAGACAAGAGGCAAGAAAGTTGGATATTGCAATGATCCAGTGCGAGATAATAAGAATGAAAATTGAAAGGATAAGATGGATTTGTCGAACATTTCAAAGCCAGAATTGGTAAAACTTGCTAACAAAGTGAATGTAAGGATTTAAGGGAGTGTGAGCAGAAGATGTCAAGGTTCTAACGAAGGTCGGGACAGGATAGAACATGACTGGGTCAAGGAAGGAGAATCCATTCACTGTGGGACTTGCTGAGCATGAGTACCTGTTAGGCAAGCAGGTGAATGTCCGGTTCAAAATTTAGGTCTGGCACACAGGAGAGGGTGAGATCAGACAGGTAGCTTTAGGGGTAGTAGTTTTGGGGGTCTTCAGCAAATAGGTATGGAAATTATGTTGTAAAAAACATCGCAATACATTTTGCCTTCTCAGAAAATTTTGTGCATGTCTCCTCCCAAAGCTCTTCTACTACTGAAATCAGGCCATGAGGCCAGGGCTTATAGATCTAAGAGAAGACAGGGGTGAAGAACACCTGCGGAAAGAGAAGGATGTGATGGATGGAACGGTAGCTTGTGGCAGAGAGTATGGAAATTGGAATATTATTCTAAAGCTCAAAGGAGGAGCCTGGAAGAAGGAAGAGAAAATGAGAGGGCAGGTACAAATACCCTGTTTTTCCTCTTTACATCCACTTCAGCAGAGCTGAATCTTGGGATTAGAGTTGGGAGTTTGGTAGAGATACACAGAGGTTTTGAGGGGGTAAATCCAGGTGTAGTCAGAAAAGACTAGGAGCTTCAAAGAAGCTCTGTGGTCATCATAACACTACATACTATGTGGTTGATAAGGGCATTTAACATAAGGCCCTTGAGAACAGAGGTGTTGTCTTTTTTGCCTACTGTAGTATCCCTAGTACCTAGAATAGTGCCTGACACCTATTAGGTACTCAATAAATATTTCCCAGATGAATAATTGAGTGGCAGGCAGAGACAGAAAAGTAGAAAAGAATCCAGAAGGCACCTGAGCTGAAGGTTCCTTAAGGTGAGATAGTGCCCCACTCCCAGGCAGCTCCACATGGGCTGTGTGGGTGGCATGGATGTGAATCCAAAGCTCCCATGTGTCTCAGTGGGAATGAAGATGGCTACGGTGCTGGCAGGCATGTTCACCAGGCCGTCACTGCACTGGGGCCACAGAGCAGGCTGCTTAAATGAAGGATGCCAAGGAAATTACAATCAGGCCTTAGAAAAGCAGGAATAGTGACCTAAAAGTGGAAGTTGAGGCATCGTGATTCATTCACTGGGCTTAAGCTGTGATGAGAAGAGAGGCCATGAGTTACAAATGCCATAAACATTTAACAAGGCCAGAAGTCAGTGTCCCAGAATCACAGAGATGAGTTTATATTAATATCATCTAAGGCCAGCAGAGGCCAAGAGAGGAAAGCAGCATGAAGAGCCCCTTTCGCTCTCCCATCATCATGGGGATGCTTAAGCTTCCTCCTGCATCCAGCTGCCATCTTGGGAAGAGGATATAGAGACGAGAACCCTTGAAATGGAAAATAAACTTTTAGACAAAAAGAGACTGATGTAGTTGATACTGATTACATCTTCCATTTTCTGTCATCAGTATGAATAGCGGTTCAAAATAAAATGATATATGATTATAGAAAATAATGTTCCCATCTTATACAACCAATTTTTACCCAAATTCATATAAAATGAAAAACCATGGGGCTAGATGGAGCTCACTCAAGAGAAGAGCAAGAAGAGAAGCAGAACATCTAAAGTTAAGAGGCCAGAGTTGGAAGAAAATCCAAGAAACAGTATTCAGAGAGGTTAAGATGGAAACCAGGACAGAGGAATGTAGTGGAAACCACAGAAGAAAAAAATCAAAAAACAGGGTATGTATAATAAACAAATTAGCCTTTAGTTTAGCAATTTGGTTTTTAGGCACCTTGGAAAAATTCAAGGTTTTAGTCCAAACAACCCACAGGATTGAATCCAAACGCCTTAACACCTTTACGAACTTCCACCATCTAGCACCAGCCTAATTTCTCAGACTTTTCAACCTATACATATAAAAATATGCATTGTAAATCAGCAGATTTCGCTTTCAGTCCTGGGGCTGTCACTGACCAGTTGGGAGGCCTTGGACAAATCTCAACTTCTCCCGGTTTCCCTTTATCTATTAAATTAAAACACAAAACAACACTATTTCTAAGTTTGATTATTAGTCCTAAGTGAGTGAAGCTGTTATATCTAGAGTTCCTGCACTTTTACTATTATTTTCTATCCAGGAGTGACTTCCTTAACTAGATACCAAAACCCTATTTTCCCTTTGCTCTGGGAGCCTCGCTGAACTATCACCTACACATCTCATTGATTTACTCAAACTTTCTAGAATCATTAGAAATTTCCTCCTGCTTATGCATATCTATCTTGTCTTCTCAAGTAGATTATAAGCTACTTTACAACTGGAATCATTGTTTATAAGCTTCATAATATCAAGGTTCACAATGTTTTATAAGCTTCATAATATCAAGCATAATGCCTTACATTCATAAGATATCTAATAAATCCTTGCTTTTCATTATTAATTATATAGTACAATCATTTTTAATTTTTCTCTTTTGTTTTATTCCCTGATATACTTATGGATATGAAAGCAGTTCTCCAAACTGAACAAATTTGCTAAATTAGTAGAAAGAAATTATCATTCAGCTTTAAAACAGGAGTAGTAAGCTTCCTGTCAAATATCATTGGCAGAAAGTGGTAATCCCTGAAAATCTCACACTGTAATAACATCCTTTGGTCTCTCTGGAACATTCAACTCTGCTCCATTTGTACACATACAAATATGCTTTATTCACCCATGTAAATATTAAAGTCCAAAGCTGTATCCAGAAAATGCTAATAATCTGAATGGAATTGGAGCTTTCCATTGATTCTCCAGGTTTTTCCGAGCTGAATTTTTTTAATGTTCATCCTTATTGTCTGTTCTTGAAGATCTAAGCAATATACTCCTTAGAAATGTCTGTAACTGATTTTTCTGTCTGGCATATATGATAATACCTAAAGGGTAATGATCCTGTGTGTTCAACACATTTTCTACAGTAATCATGACTTTTACTATTATAGCACCACAATATCCTCTGAATTATAATATCCTTTTAGTTATTACACATTTAAGTAAAAATTTTACCACATTACACTGTTTGATTCTTATCATTCTCAACTCTATGCTCTCCTTATGATCTCTTATTTTAAATCGTAAGAATTAGAAAGCTTAACATTCTTCGAAAGGAAGGTCTTGTTTCACTTTCATAGTGGGTAAAATGCAGTACACAAGAATGAACTTTAATAATGAAGACTTCTTTGTCCTTCTAAAATATATATGAATACTTGTCTTTACTAGCTTATTATGAAAATTTCCATAATTAAGAATAAGCTAAAATGTGAAAGTAAATAGTATAATATCCCATGAGATAGGACTGTTTAATGTTTCTTATCAATTGCTTACAGACTAATTTGCAAAATTTCAGTAATTCACAATTGATCTCCTTATTGGTTCAGGGAATTCATGAAGTTCTACTGAAACCAGTAATTTCTCTTTCCTTTGACTATTATTTATCATCGGATGGTGTAATGGCATTATTAATATTAACTGCTCTAGGAGAACATTACACTGCATTTGAAAGAAACAATCATAATACTGCTTAAGAAAAAAAGAGTCATAAAATTTTACACTTATAATTTTTCTGCCAGCGGTGGTATAGATGTAAGTTTAAAAAAATAATAATTGGTTCTCAGAGAGAATAATGTCAATTAACTGCATGCTGTCTTTTGCTGAAATGCAGACATATTTACCTCTTGGTTCTTTAATACAGATGCATTTTTTTTCCTTTTAGTTAACATTTAATTAATCTTGAAGTGAAAAATTACCAGTATACTTAAAATAGTTCAAGAGGAGAAGGTATTTTATGACAATTGAAAGCAGGAATATAAACTTTGCTTTGAAGAAAGGATGTCTCCTTCATGGTGCATAAAAGAATGAATGCTCCTTGAGGGCAAGGAGGCTGGCTAGCAGTAGGTGTGTGATAAATATGTATTAACTGCATGTCTGACATACATGGATTTAATGATAGTGTCCACTTGGGCAAATTGTCAACAAACTATTCTTCTGCTACCTTATAATTTTATGCCACTTTAAAAATTGCATAGTATATTCAAACCGTTAATTTATTAAATCTTCTGAGGTAGGTAATATTTCCTTTCCTAATTTACAGATGAATATACAATCTAGATCTAGAACCTCAAAATCCTGCCCTTTAGAGATCTCCCTTTACCTGGCCATGGCCTGAGAGCTAGATTTTTATAGCCAAAATGGCTCTCCAAATACATATGGAAATATTGATGGATGAAATGATACAATATATGGGATTTGCTTGAAAGCAATCTGGGGAAGGCAGGGAGAGTGAAGCAGGTGAGGATAGAGATGATACAGGATTAGTCCCACGTAGCTAACTACTGAAGCTGGGAATGGTAGAGAAAGCACTATTTGCTTCTATAAATGTTTGAAATTTTCCATAATAAATAATTTTTTAAAGCTGAGAAGTATAAATAAATAAATAAATGAATGAATGAATGAATGAATGAATAAATAAATAAAATGTTCCTTTCTCAAGGTGTTTTGCTAAAGATAAGAGGATTTCTGCTGTTAAATTGTAAACTAACACCACACACCTCCACTTCAGCCACATGGATCTGATATAAAATGA